>VZRZ01004347.1:262057-308626 GCA_013398175.1 Climacteris rufus | reverse complement strand
CAGCGGCGGCCCTGGCAGCGGCGGCCCTTGCTGGGGGCCGGCCGCGGGGCACGGAGTTGGGAACTGCGCGTTGGGGTTTTTGCCCTGTCTCCCTTGGTGTGACCTGTCTCAGAGCTCTTCGGTATCAGGCAACTGCTCTGCGGGCGCTAATTGAAATATTTTGTTAAATTTGTGGCCAAGCAGCACGTCTCTCATCCACCAGTGACGTGTGCAGCGCTGCGCGTCTTTCTCTGCTTCAGATGCTAAGGAAGAGCGCATGTCCTGTGTCCCGTGTCTGGAACACAAATCCTGTGAGGAGCGGCTGAGGGAGCTGAGAGCGTTTATCCTGGAGAAAAGGAGGCTCAGGGGTGACCTTATCACTCTGCAACTGCCTGAAAGGGGGCTGTAGCCGGAGGTGTCTGTCTCTTCTTCCAGGCAGTCAGCGACAGGACAAGAGGACACAGTGTTAAGCTGCGCCACGGGAGGTTTGGGTTGGATATTAGGAAGAATTTCCTCACTGAAAGTGTGTTTAGACATTGGAATGGGCTGCCCGGGGACATGGTGGAGTCACTGTCACTGGAGGTGTTTAAGGAAAGACTGGACGTGGCACTCAGTGCCGTGGTCTAGTGGACATCGGTCATTGGTTGGACTCGATGGTCTCAGAGGTCTTTTCCAAACTCATTGACTGTGTGAAAGAACCTTCTATAGGCCTGTTACTTAAAATGTTGGTAAGTAATGACATAAAGTATGGAACAGAAACTTCTCAGAAACAGCCATGTCTGCTCCAGCCCAGAGAGCCCTGGGGTGATGCACCCCCGCAGCTCAGTATTTGAATACAAGGAAAGATTCCTGTCTAAAACTTGCTCTTCTTTTAAACACTGTGAGCTTTTGTTTGCTTGCTCGCTTTTCCACTAGACTTGAAAGTTACAAAGTTAACCTTAGCTGCGTTTGGAGAGTTGAAACCAGATGAGACTTTTTCTACATTGCCATTAACACAACATGCACACCAAAGAAATAGTAATGGTTTGCACGAAAGATGGAGGAAAAGCAACTACTCTTTTAATGTGAAGAAAACCAGCCTTCTTCAATTACAGTGTATTTTCATCCTGAGTAAAAGCAAAACCTGTTTTCTTGCAGAAATGTGAAGGGCAATAAGCAGTTTTTAAGGCGGGTGGGTTTTGCAGAAGTTCTGTAATTTTCCCAGGGATTGTTAAATACTTAGCACTTGAAGGTTGACCACTTCTTAGTTATTTGTGAGTATTACTGAGTTTCAGTTTTACTCATGCAACTGTTTTTCCCCTAAGACCCAGCTGTTAGTCATGTGGAGCAAAAAACAGACCCTCAATACTCAATTGTTTATTTGCCTACTCTAAATAATAAAAAATACTAATTTTTCTAAGTGTCTAATACACTTTTTCTTTCTGAGTCTATATTTTGAATGTTTCTTGTTAGCAGTACTCTTTCCTCCAAGCTGATCCCTCAGAAAATCCGGATTTCACAGCGGACACAACTCTCCTTTAAACAATAGGCTTGGGTATTACAGAGCCATGCAGTGGTCTTGCACGTGGTATTTCACCATCTTGATAAATTAAAAATGGTTCAAAACCACTGAGCAAAAGGAGTTGTGAAATACCAATTCCATTGTATTGCTTTAGTCCTCTAAAATTTCGTAGGTGCTTATTTGGCAGACAGCCAAATACATACACAGCTGTGTTTCCATATTTGTGGCTTTCATCATGCTCCAATTCAAGCAAATAATGCCTTGTGCTCAGATCTATGGTAAAGAAAACCCTGAAGGTACCCATAAAATAACAGAATGATCAGTAAATCATCAGTAGTGTGTAATTATAAAAAAAACTTCAACACATACTTAGATGAAAATAGAATCAAAATACTTAAAGCACCTAATGCTTGACATGTCATTGAGCCAATAAATACGTCCTCTGGGCAAGTCACAGTATCATGAACTGATAAGATAAATTACCCAGTTCATAAAATGTCAGGGGTGAACAGGAAGTAAAAATCTCATTATATTTATGAATATATATAAATAACAGTAGTTGAATCAAGGTAATGGTCTAGAAAAGGAAACTGTCTCTAGGCCCTGTAATTCTTTACCTTATTAAGACACAGCAGTTAAGGGTTTCAAAAGAAACAATGCCCTTTGAAAACTTACTGCAAAGCTGTATATATCCTAAGTGTGCTAGATGTAAAAGAAAAGCAAATCTTATGCAAATCTCCCAGCAAGATGAAGTCACAATTAATACTTTGTACTTGAATTTGCCCCTACTTCTGCTTGGGGTTTGGCAGCCCAACAGCATAATAGTCTGGGAAGCACCTTCTCTTCTTGTACTGCTGGAATAAACCTACCAGTGATTCTACTGGAAACTCTTCTCTCATTTTCCACCAGTCAGCAGAGCCTTAACAGTGTTTGAAATTGTTACTAATGCTGGAATCCATTGTTCTAATTTTTGGTCAATATCATCTCAACTTCAAAAGGGAAAGGCAGTATAATTGCAACAGAAAGGAGTGAGACTGTGAGGAAGAACTGAACCACATAAAGATAGACTCAAGGCAGAAGAAAGGGCAGCATTATAAAGGAGAGGGGAGAAGGGCAGCAGCTTGGGAAGAGGATGATATCAGGGAATTCTTGAAAAACTGCTTGGAGTAGCACAAAGGAGGACGAGAAAATAAATCTGCCATTATGTTGCCAATTCCCATTCTTAGAATAAACTGGAAAAATTTACAAATTCTTTCATTTCCTTTTTTGTTTCCCCTAGGAAAGAGAGTTTTTCTAAATTAGTATGAACAGGTCTGGGTACAAGTCTTCAACAGAAACTGAAAGAAATTATCTATGGTAGGCCAGAAGCACTAGAACACTTGTTTCCCTGAGCCCATCTTCAAGTGACAATAATTCTATTAGACTTGATGAGTCATTCTTTAGAGAGTTTTATCCATTTTATCCTTTTGCATTCATTGCATACAGTTTGGGACAGGCAGTGCAACAAGGCAGCATATTAACAGCAGCAGGGCAGCCACATTAGTACCACGCTCATCCAGGCAGAGCAGCACACGCCTTATTTTTCATATCACTTCCACAAACCCACAAGCATGGTGTGAAGTACTGTGTTAGGGCAAGTATTTATATCTGTAGTCAAATGCAAACCTGGCAGAAATTTTTTGCACCCAGTCCTTAAAACACTCACAGAATTTATTTCTCTTAAGCCTAGACAAATGCTTCGTTCATCTAGGAGTACCTGAATGCTGACGACTGCAAATACCTTCATAGTTATAAAACAATTTCTACCTGTTGCCAAACATCTTAGTGTTCTTTGCACTCATTACAGCTTTCATTATAAGCTAAAAGAGTCGTCTGATGGTCTAGAGTCACATTTTGCAATCCCACTGGGGACACTGGAAGCTGCGGGGCTGTCTACCAAAACGATGGATGAATGCAGCATTAAAACCTGAAATACAGCAGGAGGAGATAGGGATAGCATCGCCAGACTCTACATCCAGAAGTTTATAAAGATTTTGTAAAGTCAAGCATAGCAAGTGCACTGAGACAAAAATATAGTTGTGAGGGGGAGGACACAACACAGAGAAGCAGGGGCATAAGCAAGATTTAGCACTAAAAGAGCAACTGTGCCAACTTGCAGTGAAGCCCAAAGGAGCACAAATTATTTTCCAGCCCTGAAAAGAGGGCAGTTCCACAACCTAAAAAACAGTTAGCTCACCAGCTTATGAAAAATGAAATTGGTGACCTAATTGCCATCATGATAACCTCTGCAAGAGCAGTAACTTGCATTTGGAGAGCAAAAGTATATGCTCTCTTGGCCTATAAAAGAAAACAAGCGAAGACTAAGGAAAGGGGAAACTACAGGCAGGGTTGGGGAAGGGAGGGACTGAATGAACAACAGACTGATTTTGCTTTACAAAGCAGTTTCATGGAAGTGGCTACAGGACTGTTTCTAACATCATCAGCAATCCTGAACTTCTGTACCTTTCTCTACAGTCTGGAAACAGCTTTTACGGGATTATTTCTGAATACTATAAATTAGTTCTGGTTGTCCATAACAACTGAGGTAAACCAAAATTTGGCTTCTGTTCTCTTGTTTAAGTTGCTCATAGCTCAGGCTAAGCAATATGGTTGACTCTATGGTTAGAGTTTGCTTAGGGCTGTTTACTTTGGGATTCACTCTTTTTGTGGGGGGCGAACATGAGGTGCAGGGGATCTGAAGAATTTGTAGTCATTAAATATTTCAAGTGCTAGGTCTTAACTGTTTAAAAGCAATTCTGGGTGATTGCATTCCATTCCATTTCACATGACCCCAGAAGTCTACATAGCAATGTGATTGAAAGGGGAACTCAACACATCTTTTATGTGTGAAATTTGAAAATTCTGTAACTTTAAGGTGTTGCCAGTTCTAAGCTCTTTGGTCTGAGCTGCCTGATCAGAAGTTTTGTTTCTGGTCGGGATCACAACTGTATCATTTCCAGTTAAAGATCTCGTTCACTTTATGCTTTTTCATAATTCACCTGAGATGCAGCACAGAGAGTAAATGCAAGGGTGTATGTGAAAGGGCCACTCGAGACAATATGATGTGAATGTTGGGAATTAGATAAATAATTACTGAAAAAGTATCAGCTTTAATTCCTACTTCATCCTTTGCAATAAGGACGCAGTATCTGCCCAGTGTTTGTGTTCTCAGAATTGTTTACTGGAGGCTGAAATTTCTTTTAAAGCTTTTGCCAGTTTACATGTCTTTGCTGTAGTGAACTTTTTGCTATTCAAATGTCTGCAGTTTGCCTTAGCAGCTTAATTCTAGTTGTCCAAGTATGTATTAGAATAAAGATAAGCTATGTTTCTAATGCAAAGAAAACTCTTCCAAAATTATGTAATGATAGACTTTTTCAGAAGTCTATCATTACATGACTAGACTCATATCAGTATTGTAACATAGATGTTAGTCATCAGCTGCTTAGCTTCTGACTGGGGATTTTCTGTGAAAATACTGCACATAAACAGAAGGCTTCCATTGCTATTTGTGCACGGCTGATATAAATGCGAGCAAGATAGAATACAACAAACTTTTTAGAAAAGTCACCTTAATTCTTAAAATTCCTTTGGAAGCAAGCAATGCAATTCTTTATCTGAATGATACAGTAATTTGAAGATAAAACTGTTAAATGGAATTTTTATTCTACGTTATGGTAAATTATTCCCCTCCTTTCAAGTGTACTCATGAGAGGGTATCTGCGGTTTAAAGACATTTCTGTTTCTCTTCAGAGTATTTGCTGTTACCCATGCTTGACCTGGTATCAGCAACTGCCCATTGCAAAAGGGTTTGGATATTTTCTCGTCTGAGATCTGAACCCCTGACTCCTTCTGGCAGGTAGATCAGCCTGTGTGATGGGCCCACTGGTCAAAAAGTTTGGTATCCTCTCAAGCATACACATGAGCATGTTTAGAACATACTGCAAACAATTCGTGTACATGGGTTTTGGTTTTAGTCCCAGTGGAGTCAGTTTACTTTTCTGGTAAGAAGAATTTGTTTGCATCATTATATCATAGGTATCATTCCAGGCATTAGGTGTATGTCCAAGCAGGTGTTTGAGCCTGAATTTTCAGGTTACAAACTGCTACAGTAGTGATTACAGTGACACTGACACTGTGATAATTACAACAATACAGAATTTTGCCAGTGACTTAAGAACATGAAGTTCTCCATGAATGGCATGGAGAACATCAAATAAGTTATATCTAAAACATTTTGGTAGGAAATACCCACTTAATAAGACTAACAGCTAGTAAAATAAAGACAAATAGGAAGCAAAGTTATTCATTATGAATTTAAAAATTTAGCATCATTTACCATATTTGTATTCTGCAAAATTGCTGTCTAATGTGTCCTCTTTACATAAATCCAGATGAAGATATCATCCTGAGAAGTCTGAGAAGTCTGAATAACTGTACTACAGTTAGCACATGGTACAAAAGGTTCTTGGTTAAGAAATGTATTTAAAAAACAAAACTTGAGCAGAGTGGTATTAGAAGTGATTCTAAAACTGTTTTTTTTTTTTTTTTAGCAATGTTTTCCACTAAGTCCTAAATGCCTAATCCATAATTAACAAAATTTCTAAGACTGTTTATCTGCTTATAGAGGATTGATGCAGGGGAGAAAATGAGAAGAACTGAATACCTATGAGTAAAATAAATATTCTGTCTATATCAGCAACCTCAGGTGTTCAGAGCCATAGCCAGACTTTAAGAATCATTACATTGGAACTGAAAGTTCTTTAAATTTTCCCTCTCTTGAACCTCTAAGAAGTTGTCAAGTCATATTTTCAGCCTTTGCTTTGCAATCTTAAAAGCTACAAAATCTTTTAAAAGCTTATTTCTTCTGGCAATAAATGACTTGGCTCCAAAAACTATAGGAAAGAAGCTAAATATTGTAAGTTATAGTAAATTTGTAGGATTTGGCAAAAACTTTGAGAATACTGGAGACCTTATTATACTTTTGTACAGTATATATAATAGATATTGTGCATGACTGATGTCTGCATCTTCTCTATGTGTGAAGGACTTTATTAGTACTCTATATGCTCTCAAAGTTGAAGTGTTAGGCCTTTGAGACCACTTTGGGAATTGGCTGCGTTCTTCTTCTTGTTTGTTTTGCTGGCCACTTACAGCAGTTTGTTCCTAACAAACACTAATGCAAAAAACCTCCACAAAATGTAGAGATTTAATTTAATCATTGGAAACAGCCACAGTAAGTTAAAATACCTGAAATTAAATGCTGCTTGTAATGCATTAGGAAGAGGCAACACAGAGAAGTACAACAAACTTTGCTTATTTGAATGACAGTATCTCCTCTGGTTTTGTTAAAAAGTCTCACAATTCTCTCCCCTGTGTGCTTTACAGCACAAGTCAGTGTCTGCTCTCCTGAAGGAGCATTAAAAACTGGTCCTATGTCAATGCCAAATTGTTTCTGTATGACAAGGACTACCAAGTCCCTCCTTTACCAGAAAAACCTGTTCCTCTGGCACTCTTCTTCCTCATAGTTAGACACATAGTCAGAGAGTCCAATATGAAGAATTTCAACTGGGTGGATTTTATATACAAAACGTGTCCTTGACTAAAGATTTGCTACCTCTGTTTCCATGGTTGTTTGCTTTATCTTTGACATTCTGTTTTTCTCCTAAAGTTTTTCACAAGTTTGGTTTTCTGTTTGGTTTTTTTTTCCTAACATATTTTGAAATTAAAAAACCCACATCTCTCTGATTTGTTTTCTTCTTTCACTTTACCAGGAGGACTAAATGCCACTTATCCTTTCTTATAATTTACATCCAGCTCACAGAAAGACAGACAGGTTTCTCCACAGTTTATTGTGAAAGAATTGGAACCATGTATGCTGCTGCTGCTGACATAAAGACATCAGCAATACATCTAAGGTCACAAAGGATCAGTAAAGGCATAATCTTAGATAGGATTCTGCAGAGTGACTCACACGCCTGAGTATTAATCCTTGCAGCAAAGGCGTATCCTAAAGTAGGACGGTGAAATTTTCCATAATAAATCCCATAATTTCCTGATAATTCCTGTTCTCTCCTAAAATAGTTCCTCTGGAAATGCCAACTTGAAAAGAATTTGTAAGCCTAAAATGCATGTTTAGTCTTTCCCTTTCTCCTTGATGTCAGTGGGTTTAACAAAGGATATCACTTTTTCTCCAGGCTGAGAATACAGTACTTCCAGCTTATTTATGTCCCATATTACAAGAAGTACAGATGCTGCAGTCAAAATATACTCTCAAACCAAACCAAAAGTACAATCACAGGGATTTTATTTGAAAACACTGAATATAAACATCACTTGACCCAGACTGCTCTGGAGTCAAAGTTGAGACTGCAAAGTCAAAAACTAAGCTAAAATCTCTTTTAAAACTCTGCACAGGAGTCTGCAATGCAGTTTTGAGTTGAAATTCAGGTCTGCTTAGTCATCATAGTGATTAGAGATTTTGGATTTACACAGGTAACTGCCAGACAAAAAGCCTGATTTACTCCAAACTCACCCTGGAGTGTGAAAAGAGAAAGGAGAAAAGATGTGTTCTGTCCGAGTGTAATACGTGACTGATTTTAACATTGTTATTTTGAATTTTTATCCACTTATTAAATTAAAAACTTGCCATTTAGGAACAATATTAGGTACATCAAATTCTTCCTCAATACATGATGCAATAAAAAACTTATATAATACATTCAGGTGTTTCCAGAATTAAAACCCAAACAGCATCTTGTTCTCTAATTTAAGTTGCAAATTATCTGGTAAAAGTGACAAAGAACAAGGCTGGAACAAATATTTTCTAGTTACAAAACATAAATCAATTGCACTAGATCTTCTCTTGCTCCTTACTGGAGCAGTCCAATGAACACACAGAAAATATATTGGGGGAAAGAAACAAAACCGAGTTAGAATAATATACTTGTTAAGCAAATTTAAGATTAAAAAAAAATTCAATTACAATCCCATCTACATCCAGCTGTGGAAAATAAACATCTGCCCTGCAAAGTCTCAGCTTCATCCATCTGTACTTTCTCTGCTCACTCTGTGCCATTTTTATTTTTTCTTTTTTTCCTAGCCCTGCTGTATCTGGATGTGATACTTTTTTACTTCTATTCCTCCAGTTTCATAGGAGGAATATGCTTCCCTTCTGCTTTCCGTTCCTAGGCCCCTGGTGTGGCAACACCTCCATATTCCTTTCAGAAATGCCTTTCTTTCTCACAGCTCAGCATGAATATGGGCTGATGTCTTTTGCTTGGCACTTGGGGAGAGTACCATCCCAGGGGAGTGAGCAAGCTGCCAGCGTTCATCCGTCTTCTGCCCCTTCCTCAAACCAAAGAGCTTCTATCTCTGAGAGGAAATGTGCTCTGGGATAAGGCTGATGGTAGCTACCACAAGCATTTCTGTATCTAACAATCTCACTAATGGGGAAAGAATGTTTGCCCTGTAACTTTAGACTGTATAGCTTTTCAATAATTATGAAATAGCTTTAAATGGACAAACCAAATAGAATTCATCACTATAGCAGGTTCTGGGGTTGGTTTTGTTGCTTGACCTAAAGCTGTTGTCTTTGAAGGCATGTGCATGAGCCATGTGATGATGAAAGATTTTGCTGTAGGCAAGCAAGTTTTTGTCCTTCCTCTTGGAAGAGAAATGCTTACTTACGTGAATCCTAAAGTCTTAGAGAACCAGGGAAGTAGAGAAAATGCATTTCTGGTTTGTGATACAGATACCCCTTGATTCAAATCTTACTCCTAATGCTTTAAGCCCTCAAAGACTTTTGCATCTGTTAACTTTACTACTGGAATAACTTTATAATCACTCAGTGCACAGAACTAACACAAATATGTTAAAGTGTCTGTAGGATTGTGACCAAAGCACGTTTAGACATCTCCTGCCATCTGCCTACTGAGTAGAGTTGGGTAGCTCTATTCCAAACTCTGTTCCACAAGCACATTAATATTTCAAAAGACGTCATCAGTCTTCTTCTCCAAAATCTGGAGAATACCAGGACTCAGAAGACCTCTTTAGCAGTCTTTATCCAAAAATAACTGTAGAGACAGAGCTTTGTTCCACAAGGACATTTATTTCTGGGATAATAAGGAAAAATACCTCCTCACCTTAGGTGAGAGATGTGAATAGAATTGCATTTATTCATTGGGGTGCACATAGCTAGGACTGGGCTAGTCACAGAAGTTGGCAAAGCCTTTGTAAACCCTTTATTAAAACTTTACATTATATCTAGAGAAAGTTCAATTGTGGAATAAATTACAATTAATTGGAATGAATCTAGAATGGAGTCCTGCATTCAAGCTAGAAAAAGCAAAATTACATTTATTTCCACGGAACATTTTTCTTTTATTTTTCTTTGGAGTTAACATGCTCATCATGTATGTAAAGTACACAGGTGCTGATTAAAAGATTGCAAAAGGGATGCAGGAAAAAATCTTTTTAGACATACAGAATGAAATAGTTTGAGTGGCATTTTGTGATTTGTTTTCCAATTAGGAATGACATTTAATTTTAAGCTGTTTTTAAGATAACATTTTGTTGGTTCAGGTGCATATGCCTACTACTGTGATTACTGATTGTAATTCTGAGGATTTTAGGCACAGATACATGGTCCCTTGTATCTTTTTCCAATAGTCTCAATTTTATTGTGTAGGACTGTACTTACTGTTGAGAGTGATGCAACCCCAAATTTATTTTTGCTTCCAATTTTTGTGTATTTCTAGATTATTAAGGAAGGTATAAGTTTTAGATCTTCACTGACTTCACCAGTACACATTTCTCTTCAGGAAGAAAAAGGTAAAATACATCTTTTCATGCAGACCCCATATTGGCATAAGGTCAGTTTTGAGGTGTATAGGCATTAGCATCGATTTGACAGTTTTCACAATAAAATCCTATAGTTGAACTAATAAATTAATATTCTTCATAATAAATGTCTTGAAATTATTTATCTAAAAATGGCAATATTTACAAGGAAAAGTCACTTTTTTAAAGTATCCGAACTGTATGAAATGCTTCATAGAAATAAGTAACATTACATTTATATTGATAATTTGCAAGTAAGAGTCTGAAGTGAGGGCAGCACACTCACGTTAACCTGACACAAATTGACTCTGTCTCCTCACGTGCCCAGTTGCTCACTCCCATCATCTTCCTTAATTCTGGCACAAGCACAGAGGCTTTTGAGCAGGCACAGTCAGGCAAGTTAAAGAGCACATGCACCCATTTTTGCATGTAATCAGCAGGATTTAATCACATTAAATGGACTGTATAATCATGACCTGATTCTGCAAACCTGTGAGTTTGAGTTTTGCATCTTAAATGACTGCACATGTTATAGCTTATATGATGCTAAGCACAAAGCAGGAGACCTATGCAAAAGAATCTATTTTCACTTCAATAAGATGCAGCTGACAGTAGTACTGAAGGAAAACTGTGATGAGGGAATTAGTAGGTTGGATATGTGCTTTTTATATAATATCAAAAATAGGTGTGCCACAAAATAAAAAGAGGAAGGACAGGGAACCAGATTATTTCCTGTTTTGCTTTCAGAAAATTGTTTATTTTGAAATGCTTGCATGTCTTTAAGAAATGCTTTAAGCAAACTGCCTGGATTAAATCAAAACAGTAATTATGATTTCATGAGTTACTCTGTATCTTTTAGGACTGAAGCTTTGATCTCTAACATGCTACATTATATTAGTGTTTATTACAGACCACCATGCTGTTACTTGACACATAGGGAATCTTTCATTATGCTGAGACTTACATACAGTTAAAGTATCTTGCTGGGACTATAAAAATAATCTTTTTTTCCTATATAAGCTTAATTCTGTAGTTCAATTTTGGTTTTTATGAGCAATAGGGAAATTTTCCAAACCAAATAAAGCATCAGCCATTCTTTATGTATTTACTATTGTATAACATGCAGATCACTGCTGAAGGGTGTATTTTAAATTGTATTTTCAAACTAGTTTTTATAAGATAACAAAAATGCCTGTATGGGCACAAATACATGTGTGTTGCATGCATGCACACATGCATGTTTATCTCTCTGTTTTCCATTAATGCCTTTGAGCCCTTTGGCTAATTCCAACCAAATTAACTTAGGACCATGGTTCTAAAAATAAATATGTTCCTACAGGGCTTGGAAAATGGCCAAGTAAAATAAGGAAATCTTATCAGTGTTCTGAGTAAAAGTTGTCATGTAAGTGCATACATTATTAGACACTAGAGAATCTACCTTGAGGACACCCCGTATAAGTATTTCAGATGTGGAAAAGAGCGACTTTCTTGGCTTATGCCTAAAATGGATGGTGCATGTTAAGATATATTCATCATGCACAGCTGTCTGGTATGTCTTCTTTTCTTTACCAGCCTTGGGAGTGTTTCCAAGCCCTCCATTCATGTGCAGCTTTGATGTTACAGCTGTTGAGTCCCTGGAATATCCAGCTCCATGAAATTACCTGAAGAGTTTTAAAGGGTACCTGTTGCCTCCATCCAGCCCATGTAGATGTTTGTTGCCTGCAGACAGCAGCACCAAATAGGCAGAGCCTCCTCCAGGAACATACATCCAGCCCTGCTACCCTGTCTTTCACCCTCTGGAATCCTCTGTGATGTGTGGCAGTCAGGTAACTAAGTGAAATGTCTGAAGGTAGATTTGCAGAAGCTTCTCAACCCATTTTCACCTGTGAAGTCATAGGCCAGTTTCCATGGACTAGAAGAGACTCGGTGCTGCCAGTCACTCTCAAAGGTCTCCAGAGCACTAGATCTCATACACTAAAGGAATTGAAAGTGCAAGAAACTCTGCATGGTGTGCCCCATTTGATACTTTACAACTGTTTTGTTGTTGGAGTTTTTTTCCCATTTGTCTGATACTTCCAATCCAAATACTATATGGCAGAATAAAAGTTTCTCATTAGTTTCACATGTCTATGGTATTTTTGTCAGAGTGTTGAGGCTTATATTATCTTGATTTTCTTAAAAACCCCAATACACAAACAAAGTTTCTTAGTTTTGTGGTTAAAGAAGAAGCTTTAAGAAATTATGTAGTAATGAAAAATAAATTTAAAAAACAATTTTTAAAAAGCCCCAAACTGCACACTTATAGAAATAATTTAAGATTTTTTAGACCAGTTTTATGATTTTGATTAATGAATTCATATGTCATTACGTTGTTCTTGTATATTAATAGTGTGTCTTAACTACACAAAGAAGTTAAGGAGGACATGCAGAACCCTCATAGCAACAGCAGTACTACAGTCACAAACTGCTTTTAGAATTTCGTTGTTTGCATAGAAAAGGCACTCTCCATTTGGCATAGGATGTAACTCTACTATAAAAATGTGTTCTAAGTTGTAATCTGGTCTTTTCTGGTTATTCTCTATGCAAATATATTCAAAATGCTTGATGAAGTACTAAAGCTTTCTTCTATGTGCAACTGCATTTAATATAGAAATTAGGCAAAGAAGAGATTGATTTAATGTTATACTTATTTGAATTGATGGGCATTCCTTTTTGCAATAGACTTTCCAGGTTCTAAAATGCTAAGAAAATGTAAGGACAGTTATTTACCTCTTTTAAATTGTGGAGGACATTTAGGGAAGTAATCATCATCCGTGCATGAAAATATTGCTTTAAAGGCAAACATCAGTAGCTTTTTCATGTAATGTTGTATATACATAGTAGGAATTTGGAAGCTTTTATGGAGTTTATGATCTTTTATGCACCTTTTTGGGAATGTTGGTATTTCTAAAATACTTTACTATAGAAACATGAAAGAAAGACCATTTATATATAAACCAGAGTCTAATTAAAAACTTTGAATATCTGTGGATGCATTCCATAGTGCAATAATAAAAATATGTTTATAGCCAAACTGTTTTATAACTAAATATATATTTACTTAAAGACCAAAATATACAATGAAGAAAAGTTATTAGATTAAAGATACAGTTTCCTGCTATTTCAGTTAAGGTATGAGATTTCAAAATAAAATGGTGGAGGCTGTTGTAATGTCTTCCTACAAGACCTAGAATTACAAAACTTAACATTCATGGTAATTTTAACTTTAAAAAATTACTTTCAAACTCTAGTTATAAATATTAAGGAGGAGAATAAGCTGCCTTAAAAACTGGAAATTAATATTAAAGTTCGGTTTGCTGTGGATTTGTGATGTAGTCATGTACTCTTGCAATAATCCCATTTTGCCACAAATTCATGTAACACAGCCATTGCAGAACTCTGGTCTTCTCCAAAGTGGCCTCATTCCTAGCAATATTTCCAAAGTCCACCATGATTTGCAAATATAACCCAAATACCCCAGCACTCAGCATATCCTAAATCTACCTTAATTTTACTTCTATCTGTATGGTATGACTAGTCCAGTTACAGGTGTGCTGGCTGGCTGGCCAGTGTAAGTAGATCAGCCAAGCACTTCTGTTAAATAGGATGCAAAATGTTTCCTTTCTGTATGTCTTTTTTCTAATGAACACTAGTAGCACTTGTTTTCTTTCTATAGGTGTCATTTTTTTTTTCACTGAACATGAGGACATATATCAAGTGTGAAACCTCAGTGGTCACTGATGCTACCAGGTTCCAAGTTATCGGGAGGGGAACTTGCAGAAGCAAAACCATTTCATAACTTCTGAGGGAAGGGCACAAAAAAAGATTCAAGTTTAAAAGAGTCACATTACATTCTGATTCTTTTTTTTTCACAGTAGTTTGAACATAAAACCCATGAACAATTTTATAAAAGTAATTCTGAGCATGATCTTTTTGAAGCCCATGCATTTCAGCCTAATGCATTGGCTCCTAAAGTGATACTGGGTTAAGTATGTGATTCTGAGCTGCTGAAAAGTGGGAAACAAATTCTGAATCAATATGCCTCATGTGAAGTCACATCATACTCCCTGGATATGTATTCAGGGATGACCCTTTACTCTATGGCTCAAGCATATAATGGAGTAGGCCTGCCACTTTCACAGTAGTTTTGCCATCCCTGGATTGAGAGTACAGGGTGTCACTGATGAGCATTTCAGTCATGAAGCTCGTTCTACATTGTCCCTGTCAATCCAATTATAATTATGTTTATTCATGAAAATCTGTAGTAGTTTCTGATGTTCTCCCAAGCTTCTAACATTAGTTCAGGAATACCGTAAGATTCTTTATTTTGCCAACTTCATCACAATCTGTCTGAATTTCCTTTTAATCATGGTTTCTTCTTTCTTTTTCCCATATAAGCCCCAGGAGACCTAATTTAGTGCATTACATCTTCCACAGTGATTGCTCTACCTTTATGCTTAGTGGAGGAAGTGACTCAAAATTAAAAATAGAAACCTCTACAATCAAAGGAGGAAGCTACTAATAGGTGTATAAATTCACAAAATTATTTAAAAGTCAGAATATACATCTAAGGCGGTTGCTATCTGTCAGACAGACGGCCATGTCAAAAAACACATTTCTTATAAATTTGGGACAAACTGTTTTCAAGAATTACTGTATTATATTCATCACAACAATTGCTTGGTACAAAGCCTCTAGAAGATTAAAAATCGCATTCTCTGATGCAAAGCAGATTGTAACTAATGGGAAACAAGTCTTTTCCCCAGTTTTCATCCCAGCTGATATTATTAATGTTTCTAAAGGTATGCCTATGTACCATGACCCTTTTAGGATAATTCTCTTTCTGACAGGATATCAGAGGCAGTCTGGTTGTTTAATGATATCCGTTGAGCCACTCAAAGCAACATTTTTGAGTTAATTTTTTTCATCAGGATGACTGTAATTCTGTAACCAGAGGGATTCTCACGGTGAATGAAGACATATGGTTCAAGTCAGGGCCCCAAGTGCACAAAGAGGCAGCAATTGCTGTGAGAGCCCTCACTTGGGACCTGGACCGACACAGCTGCTGCCCCTGGCCCAAGACCTCCATTTAAGCTCTGTCTTGTCTTTTAAAACTTCAGGCTCTTACCATTGACTCTAAATGGGTGCAGAACTATGCCAAAACTCATTTTCCCCTGTGTACTACAAACCTATTCCTTCTGAAGCTCCCTTGCTCAGTGTCTCAGAACAGAGTTAATAAAACAAGTTCCCTGTCTAAAAGTCTGCAACTAATTTGTTGCTTGACCTAAGTTTCCACAGTAGCATCTGAGAAACTAGAGGAAGGAGGGGTGGGGAAAACAGTAGGACTGAAATAAGCGAGAATATGAGAATATGAGGATCAAAGGCAGTTCCTCATGTTTTAAAAGGTCTTGTGGGGTTTTCACTTATCTGCCAGGTTGGTTTTGTACTGGGATTATGACTTTTATTCTGGGGCTTTCAATTCTCATGCTGATCTGTTTGGTGTTTGTAATTCTGCAGAAAGTGTTGGAAGCTCACAGAACGGATTGGGTTGGAAGGGACCTTAGAGATGCCCTCCTGCAGCTCCCATCAGTGCTGTGGTCTCTGCTAGCACCCTGTGGTGATGCTCGGCAGGGCCAGCAGTGCCAGAGCGTGGCTGCAGGGTGGGAAATTGGCTGTGACAGCCTGCCCCCTCCAGTCCTCCTGCCCCAACTCAGTGCCAGCTCAGGCACCTTTATCAAGGCTATTTCTTCGTTTTAGCTTCATTTTGTCAGAAGATATGATTTCGCCAAACAAACCCACCAGCTATTAACTCTTACCACTTCGCTGGGGGGTGCTTGACGAAACAGGACTTAGCTTGTGAAATTTAGACTTAGGAACTTCTTTCCTCAAGCAAGGACTTTTTCCAAGCTAATCCTGCCTCTTTATCAGTACCTGGTGTATGCATTTATAGTATTAGAATTTCTGAAGAAGGTCTGTAAGGAAAATTTGGTATTGGTTTCTGTGTGTTCTTCATTGTGAACTTTATCTCTTAGCCTGTTCAGTGACAACAGATGTCAGAGCAGGTTATTAACTGCTACTTTCAGCTAAGCTCTGCAATTTGACCTCCAAACTGCAAAACAGAGGGTTTCTGCAGCCAGAGGCATATTTAGAGTGTAGCAGCATGTCTCTTTAGTGCAGCGCTATCTCCAGTGTCACTCACATGGTTTCAGTGGTCCTAGATGAAGTTGGCAAAGCATGTGACTAGTGAATCAACTCAGCTGCAGCAAAGCAGAAGTGTTAGGCAGGTAGAGACTTGGATATTTGACCCCTTCTCTTGTCTTCCAGATGGGACTGAGATTCAAAATTCCAGGCTGTGGAGATCATAGGTTGTGTTTGCTCACATTAGAATTGGGTCATTACAGTTTATTTTTATACCTCCTATTTCTTCTCTTGCCAGTGCTCAGGCTTCTTGTTGAATAAAGGCTGCCTGGGCTACAAATGGAGTTAGAACCCAGCCTCAGCATAGATCTAATAAAAAAAGAGAGGTGGTCAGCTAGAAACTTAGATTTTGAAGAATTTTAGTTGTCTGAATGAAAAAAAAAGGGTGATTTTTCAAATGCTTTTCATTTCTTTCATAGTTGTCTATCATTGAAATAAAGTACAGAGATGCACAACTACTTGAGGAAACCTGTCTGTAAATATTGCAGATGAAAGCATTTATGGATAGTCCAGGTATTCACACTGCTTGTCCTAGGTATCTGAGGACTTCAAGACTGAACATTTACAAAGATAAATGTACTTTTAATACAATGTATGCATTTACAATTTTTTAAAAATACCACATACTATGTCCCTTTCAAATAATACTAAATAATGCTATGATTCTGAATATATCTGATATGCTCAAAAAAAAAAAAAAAAGAACAGGATCCTTTAATTACTGCAGATAGGATATACCTCTTATAATATTTCTTATTTTTCTTCTAATTTTAAAGAATGTTAATGGTAATGAAACCAAACAAACATTTCCAAATATGTAAAATGGATTATCTGCCATTACTTCATGTCAAAACCTTTGTTTCAAGGTCACTGGACTTATACAAAATTAAGAGGAAGGTGAGAGAAGGTATTGCTGTGCATGAAGGAGGCAGGAAAATCTTAAAAGCAGAGAAGGCTTAAAAGTAGGAAAACAGCCATTTATTACTTTATAAATATAGCTTGATAAGCAACTACTTGACATGAACTGAACTGCACAGATTCCCTGTATTGTGAGAGTAAGTACTTCGACTGCAAGAACAGAGGCAATATTTTTAACATTTAATTGCTTTGTGCAAACTTTTTCGCTACTTCAGTATCTGTGATGTGATGAGTCTTCACAAACAGTGATGATGATGATACAGCAACAGTAACAGCATGGCTTTTACAAATGCTTCTAAAGTGCTAGTGACAGACTTAATCCTGCACAACAGCTCTGTAACGAGGAGTAACTTGGTTATAATCTGTCATTTACTGACTGAGATAGAATTTACTTTTTTATTTGAGGCTTGCTGTAAGTTATTATAGAGGAGAAAGGCATTGTGCTTCCAGTATATAATGACAATGCAGTGAATATGCACAAACCACCTACTTCTGGTTTTTTGGTTTTGTTACTTGTTTTACATTTGAATTTTGTCAGGAGTGCCCTGTTCATCCATGCAGGCCTTTGTTTGACCTCCTGTCTCTCAGCTGGAAGGGTCCTTGAAAAGCAACCAGATCTTTTGGACTACTCTTTCCTCTGAGACTGTCTCCTGGGATTCTTCCCAGTAATCCCTTGGAGAGGCCTGAAGTTCAGGGCTGTGATTCTGTTTATTGGTTTAGTTTTCTCCTCTCAGGATCCGGAACTCCACAATGTCATGGTCACTGCAGCCAAAGCTACCCACAACCTTCACATTTCAAGCAGTTCAGCCTTGTTTATCCAGCAGAGCACCTGCCTCTGTTCATTCCTCATTTGCTCATGTTAGGAAGTGACCACCCATGCCCTCCAGGAACCTCCTGGATTGCTTGTGCTCTGCTCTGTTGTCTGTTCATCAGATAGGGTGGTTCAAGTCCTTCCTGAGGAATATTAGGGATTGCAAATGTGAAGCTGCTTCAGTTGTCTGAAGAGGCCTCATCTACTCTTTCTTGATCAGACGGTCTGTAGGAGACACCCACTGCTACCTTGGCCATCCTGGTCTGCCCTCCCATCCTGGTCCAAGTAACTTTCAACTGAGTCATTGTCCATCCCAGGGCAGAGCTGCTGCACATGAATGCTAGTTCCCTCTCCTTGCCCTCCAGGGTCTGCCCTTCCTAAAAAGCCTACATGCACCCATGACAGCTCTCCAGTCATGTGAGCTATCCTACCATTCTCCTTACCCCTGTTCATTCCCCATGCTGTGGGTTCAGGCACTGAAGAGGTATCCAGCTGTGCTGATTTAAAAGAAAAAGTATAAAATCATTCCCTGTCATGCTTTCTCCCTTATCCACTCCTTATTTCCCCTTCCTGCCTTGTTTTGGAGGTCTGCCTTATCCAGGTCTTCCTGCAGTCTTTGCTTATCAAACCTGATCCACCACTTCCTCACTCACAAGCTGATCAGCCGGTTGCAAAAGGAGAGGGGAGGGGGAGATAAAATGGCTTCTTATTAATCTTTCCTTTATAGGGAGCTACTAATTTAGGTTTATCCTCTCTACTCAATCATAGGTTTCTTCACAGATTGTAGGAATTGAAATCTTATTTCCAATTCAATTTGTAGGGGATGATGCATTAAAATCATACTGGGCTTCCAGACTTGTGAACATACAGTTTTGTCAACCACATTGTATCAGAAAACTAGCTCAAAAAGGGTATGTAACAAGCTAGTTTTACATTAAAAGACAGACAGGTGTTAGTGTAAGGGAAGGTGTTGAAAGCATTCCCTCTCTGCCATAAACTGCATGATATGCATCTTTTATGTACTTCTTGTTGTATCTCTATATTTATTTTAAATATAAAATCTGTGCAAACTGCTCTGTGAAATAAGATTACAGCAACCATCAGTGTCTGGGGAAGATAAGTATTCAAAGGACTGGTCAATGACCACCTGCAGTATTCACTGCTGTCCTCAGCTGTCACAGCTACCTTAATGCAGAGATTTCTTTTCTACAGGGCAACACAGGATTTATCAGCACTTTCAAGTTACTTGTTGGGATGGAGCAAACTCTCCTCATAGTGGTGCCTTAGTGCAGTGCTTTGCCTTTGTAGCTCAAGCAGTGTTGATAACACACCAGTGTTTTGGCTATTGCAGAGCGATGCTCACACAGCATCAAGGCTGTCTCTTCATCTCCACCCTGCCAAAGGCCAGCAAACTGGGGGTGGGCAAAGGGTTGGGAGACTGGGAAAGCTGTCCCAATTTGACCACAGGGCTATGCCATACTATGTGATATCATGCTGAGCAATAAAAGCTAAGGGGCAGGTGTGTGGGGAAGGTAGAAGTGGGCCACTTCTTAATAAGGTATTTGTCTTCTGAAGTAACTGCTATGCGTACTGAGGCTCTGCTTCCCAGAAAGTGGCTGGACAATGTGTGCTAATAAGAAGTAGAGAATAACTCTTTTTGTTTGGTTGGGTTTTTTTGTTTTGCTTCCATGTACAGCCTTTGCTTCTCTCATTAAAGTGCTTTTATCTTGATCCATGAGCTTTTAATGTTCTTTTCTCCTTGTCTTGTTGAGGAGGGGAGCTGAAAGAGCAGCTTGGTGGGCACCTGGCAGCCAGCCAAGGTCAACTCACCACACTTACATAACATAGTTAATCATATTTTAGTTTAAATAAAAATAGCAAAATAAAATTCGAAATTCTTGCAGCAAGTATAGGTGGCAGTAGATATTTATTTGCTTTAAAATGCATCTAGGATGAAACAAACCAGCTAATGAGCTTGTGGAGACTTGCTAATACATATTCAGTCCCAATGGACTGAGAGTGACTGCCAAGTGAAAAAATGGCACCTTGATTTCAATATTATTTGCTCAGCTTATTGATCATCACTAATAGCATGAGAATAACATATGCTAGTAATGATCTGTAGTTCCTTACTGATTTTTAAATAGATTTATATCTTTCAAGAAATTAAGCATCTCATCAGATTCCATTTGTAATCTATGACAAATGTGTTCTTCCTTTGCCAGTGTTCAAAGATTATGCTGACTAGTGGTACCTCTGTCCTGAATATTGTAAGAGTAAAGCCGTCTGTCTTGAATATAAATATAACTAATATTGACATCAAGGATTTAACTCTAGGTGGCAGTTTATTCCATATATTTTTAAATGCAGGCTTAGCAGAAGCATAGTGAGCAGCACCCTTTTGTAAATACATTATAAATGCCGAAGGAGAAAGCAAATAAAGCTGTGGTAACAGTTATTCTGATTTTTAAATATATTTCTTCCTATAGCCATGTAAGTGACCAAATGGATTTTAGAGGGTATGACTAGAATTTTACTTTCCTAGAGATTAGTCTTGTCTATGAATCTGAGATGGTTGGGAAGGGTCTGATCCTGGCTCTAAAACACCTCTGGCAATCCTTCTTCTACTGTATTTTTTGGGGTTGAACCAGTCAGTAACTACTAAATAAATTGTCTCTAATATTCTTGCTACTGCTATTTCAAGTATTTGATGTTGATTGCTGCTCCTGAGCAGCCTGCACCTTTTTTTCAGCCCCTGGCTGGGTTACTTACTGTTGCAGTGTCACCTTTTCTTCTGGCTTCCTGCAAGCCATTTGCACCAACGCTGTGGGTTCACAACAAACTGTTTTGTTTGGTTGCACCTGACAATTTGAAAAACTGCTTCCTTCTTAAGAATAATACTCCCTCATGTTCTTTAAAAAAGAAATGAAACATGGGAATTGTAAACAATTGATTTAGGGGGAAAGAAATAGCACCAAGTGATGCTGTAATATCACTTCATTGGTCCCAGATCCAGTTAAGGCAGTGTAGTTCTGGAGGGACTCTGGTCAGGCCAGTGACACTCAGAAGCAAAAATGAAAAAAGGAAAAAAAAATGGAGCAGGTAGGAGAGGTCTAATACATTGTCACTATGATGAAAATATATTGGCAGGTTTCTCTATAACTACAATTGCAAAAGATAATGAGCTTTCAGTACTATTTTGCCTGTTTCTATTTATCTTTTTGCCTTTTGGTTATGCAGGACAGTGGTAAACATTTGTCATGTAACAGAGAGAGTCCTTAAAGGCCATACAGACCCACTTAGAGGGTGATTTCATTAGATAAGCAATGCTACTACACTGACATAGTAGATGAAAGCTATATTCCAGTTTCTTCTAGAGGTCAGGTTTACTGCAAATACCATTAAATGTGGTTGCATATTTAAGGAGGGAAACTTTCTGGGCTACATAATCAAAATAAGTGAATGGAGGCTTGTACTAAGCTCGCACAATTCCCTGTTGTGCTCCACAATCCTTCACACAGATTGCCATGCTCAGCTCATTCTGCTTGCAGTTTGCCACCAATGTGGTTTCAGATGGGTCTGAGAAGATGAAAACAAATATAAGTACCAGTGGGTTCTTGGTTGTAGAAAGGAAGTTTTCGTGTGAAGAAGAAAATAACAAGACCACAAAATAATTCAGGCTGGAAAGGAAGAGCCCTGGAGGGTTCTAGTCCTGCCTTCTGCTCAAAGCCTGGTCAGCTGGGAATCAGGCCAGGTTGCTCTGCTCTCTGCAGAGAAGTTAATTTTGCAGAGTGATGATTTTGGTGTTCAGTTACACATGCAAAGAAAGCCAAGGGAAGGGAATGGCAATCCTTCATACTAACAGGAAGTAATTACTGAGACTGACAGTGTAACTCATAACTGAGAGAGTCAGCGGATGCTGTTCAGTGTTATTTATATGGAAAACTTAACAGATTTCCTTTTCCTCCTGCACGCACCTGAACTATATGAAGAATTTTAATAATGGTCTCAAATGACATACCATGATACTTCAGGCATATACATTTGAAATGCAGCAATGATCAAGAACTGTGATTTTCACTTTGAAAATCTAAAATTTAAAACTCCAGCAGTTATTGCTGATGGACTAAACTCTGGTTTAGCAAATAGAAAGACAGGAAGTACAATTAAAAGAAAAGGTTCAAAGTTAGTTAGAAGAGTATTAATTTGGTATTCTTTGAAAGTAGAAGCCAGAAAAGGAATTAAAATTGTGAGGAAGGATGCTGATGCATAAGCTTTGTATTTTTGCTTTTAATTGATTCAATAGCAAACAATCCCATCCTGCTGTAACCAATGCCAATGACAAAACATTCTGTGACTTCAGCTGTGTCCACATCAGACTCACTAAGTGCAGCACCATTAACTGAGGGGTGAATACTCTACCTGACTGACATGCAGGGTCTGCCATAGGTCAGCTGCTTGGTTTAAACTGGGAAAAGTCCCCAGCTTAGACTGAAATGTTTTTGGTTTTTCTTTAGTCTTAAAATCCTTGTGGAACAGTAATTCAGACAATATACTTTGGATGATGTTCAGTATTTCTAAAATTAGCTAAATATTCCAAAGGTAAATATTGATTTCAAAAGTGACTAACTATTTTGGGGTTGGGGAGAGTCTAAGGAACCATGTCCCTGTCTGCAGTGCAGCTCATCCAAGCCTGTTACATAACATGGGTCTTGCTGATAAGACTGACAGTTTCTAATTTTTAATTTAAATAGCCTTATGAAGATCATTCAAGTTTTGGGGTAGCTATATCTGTTTCAAAATAGATATCCAATCCCAAGCTCTTCTCTACTTGAGATAAATGTGATGACTAAGGAATATAATAGATTGCTGCAAGTGAATATGGGAAGTAGTCCCAGCAATTTACATACTTAATTTTCCATTTTAAGAATCAGAAACTCTCTGTGGCTGACCACTGAAATCCTTGCACACAATCCAAGTGCTTTAAATGAAGTATGGGAATTTTAACTTTTCACAGTAACATTTTTTTTTCTTTTAAGTATTACTCTATTTGAAGGCATATTAGACTGTACACAGTCTAGGTGGACTAGGGAGACATGGGCATGGGCATCAAACTGGCATGTGGGATACTTAAAATATAACCTAATTTCTAGTGTTTCTGTAACTCCTGGTAAGGTACATGCACTTGTCAAATTTCAAACAGTGGAGGTTTGACTAACTACATCCTGATGGATCTGCAAAACATGCTTTATTCTCCAAAAGACAGAGCAAGAAACCCCATTCAGACATTGCTGTTTTTCAGCTTCTTCCTCTGAAGGTTCTCACCTCCCCAGCAGTTGGGAACATGCTTGGCTACCCAGGGTGGCACTGCTGACCATAGTGGTTGAAGCTACCTTGTTGGGCTTTGTACAGAAGCAACCAAGATGCATGTGCATGTGCTGCACCTCTGATGCTTCACTGTGGGGGCAGAGTGACAGGACACAAGGCTGTACCAGACACCTGAAGGAGCAGTAATATCTGTGTTTTCAGAGCCATTTGCTAAGCAAAAATATGCCACTTGTTTAACTTATAGCTGTGAATGCCTAAAAGTTTTTCCTATTCTTTATAAGTGCATATTGGTTCTTAAGAGTGCCATGTAACTGGACTTTGTTTCAAATATTACAAGTAAAAAGACATTCCTGAAGAGGTGTAGGTCTTCCACCAATTCTGCCTAAAACAAGCTCTAACAAGCCTAAAACAAGCTTTCACATATATATTTTTTTCACTTATGACAATTTAAGTCAAGGTAAGACCCATAATCTACTTCAACCATCTCTCTTTTCAAAATTCCCATTCTTTTTCTGCTCTCATGCCTACTGAGCACTGACAGCACCACTAATTCTTGAATGTTCTTTAATGACTAGTGTAATTAAAACAGGTTGGCAGTTTGGTTTCAATGCTTTTAAAAGTATTCTGTATGGTACAGCAGTGTCCTGAGGTTCAGTTTTTTTGGTTTTATTTTTGTTGTGAAAATATAAAAATCCTGAACTCTCAGGCTTCTGGCCCAAAAGGACCTAATTACCAGGGTTTCTTCCAACCCTTTCTCCAGATTCAGAAATTAAGTCCCTTAGCTGAATACCTTCTTGCATGGGTAGACATACTGTCACTTAATCTTTTCCTCAAAAATATATATTCCAAAACAACGATGAACCAGTTTTGGTTGTTGAGTGCAAGCTCTAGGTGGTACTTTTACAGCTTCGCAAGTTCTGTGTCTACATGCAAATGTGTTAGAAACTTCACCACGCCCATAGCAGAAAGGATGATGGTAAAACGTGATTTACCATGGACTGGATTTTCCTGCAATTATGTTTATAGAGAAGTTAAGGCATCCAGAGCTGGTTTTGTTTAAGGCACTCTCATTTTAAGGCACTGAGTTGTAGGTCAAAACCACTCTCAGCATTAATATTAATTACAATTATTTTCTTGATTTATCATTTACTATGAGTCATCAAAACAGTGTTAAATTCTACTGATTTAATTGCTGAAATTGCAGTATTTCTATTGCTACATGAAGAACAGAGTGAAATTATCTTTTAAAAGAGGCTATCTAGGAAAGACACAAATTTCCATGGAAAAACTAATTGCTTCAAAGTAATTTGGTAGTTAATTTTATACTCTTCTACAGTTTAAACTGTCATGCTTATTGCCTACATCTCATATTCTGTTAGCTCCCTGAATTCATAGTACTACATAAGCATGTTAGAAACTCATCATTGATAACCAGAAACAAACAGTCAGAAAAGTAAACTAAGCTGAAGTCATCAGGATAAATATCCATCTTTCATTCTCCCCTCGTGCTTAACACATTTATTATAGCTACCACTGTACCTTTTCCAATGCTGCAGAATTCCTCCAGAGGTGCACATCTTCAAACAGATTTCCAAATGTGCTAAGAGGAAGCCTCATTCTGGGAGCAGACTCATTTTCCATACGTCTGAATGAAATTAAGAAAAAAACTTAGCCAGTATTCTAAAGGAACAAACAGGTTTATAACCTGAGACAGCTTTCTCTGCTCTTCTTTAAACATCAGTGTAGAAACACTATGCTATGTTATCTTCTGTCCAGATCACTGCTCTTAGCATTAGGCTATCCATTGCCTGCAATCCTGTGTTCTCTGTTATGAAAATAAGAAACTGTCATAGACCTTATCTGTCTATTAGGTGAAATTATAAAGTCTTATTTTGAGGCAATAGTTTTGTGGATTGATTGTCCTTTTTTTGTTGTTGTTGTTTCTATGATTGATTAATAATTTTTATTTAGTATTTTTTATTAAATGTGACTATTTTCCTTTGAAATTTAAGGGCTGAACAGGGCTTAGGGCTATTTTAAAAATATGAAAGTTTCTCATACATGAAATTTCAAAGATCTTTTAAAAAATGGGTTTAATTCCAAAAAATTCTTTTTGAACAATAAATAAATATTTGAAACATGAGAGACTTCAGCTGTTTCAATAGAGATGGACCTGTATATTTCCAAATTCTTGTTTTAGATACAGAATACAAACAGAGATTGAAATGTCTCTCTAAAGCAGTGGGAGTTATCATAGAAAAACAGGTTTCAAACAAAGAAAAATTCGATCAAAATGCAGTTGTTTTTATCCTTACAGAAAAGCAAAAGTGGATTCCCAAAAGAGAAGAATCTGCATTGTGAATTGGGCTGCAACCATCTATCATAAATAGAGGTAATTAACAAAAAAAATATATATCTGAGCTAATTCAAATATTAGTTATGAAAACATTTTGACTCACTTTGAAAAGTGACTAATATTTTTTTTTGAATTACGCACTTGCTAATGTTCTCAGACATCTCAGTAACTACTCAGTAACCATCAGCACCCAAACCTTTCTGAATTCTGTAGTAGGGTACTTAGGTCTTCTGAAAATTTCAGCCTTAAATCAACATCTCAGTGATTTAAAGGAAAGTCATTGTGCTGAAATAAAGCAAGTATTGTAACAGTGCATCTGGCAGCATTATAAAGAGGAATAGAAGCAACCTTGGGAGGTGATCTAATCAATCTATCTGAACAGAACAGGAATATTGTGCCAGGTCCCCTGCAGTCTCTATTGTTGTTAATTGATTCTAGTGTGATGTTTGGCTTTTTCATAGCAGCATGAAACTGCTAACTCATGCTCGCTTTCTAATAGGATATAGCTCTTAGCTCTTGTTTCAACTTTTAACTTTGCCTAAATAATGTATTTTGCACTCTTCTTGCCCAACCATTTTATTTTCACTTTTGTAATTGTATTTCATTTTTTTTCATGTTTCCCTACTAATCTTTCAATATGAATTTGAGCTCTGATCTTCTCCTTCAGCATACCTATGGTTCCTTTTAGGTCTCTCTTTTCCTCAAGTACAATAACTCCATTCCCTCAGGTCCTGTCACTGGTCACCACAGAGAAGAGATCAGTGTCTGGTTCTCTTCTTCCCCTCACGAGGATGTTGTAGACTGCAGTGAGGTCTCCCCTCAGTCTCCTCTTCTCCAAGCCAAACAGACCAAGTGACCTCAGTCACTCCTTGCATGGATTTTCCTCAAGGCCTTTCACCATCCCCCTTGCCCTCCTTTGGACTTTCTCTAACAGTTTAATGTCTTTCTTATACTGTGGCACCCAAAACTGCCCCCAGGACTCGAGGTGAGGCTGCCCCAGTGCAGAGCAGAGCAGGACAATCCCCTCCCTTGCCCAGCTGGTGATGCTGTATCTGATGCCCCCCTCCTGGCTGACAGGGTACTACTGACTCAAATTCAACTTCCCACTGATGATGAACTCCAGATCCTGTTCTGTGGTGCTGTTCTGCAGTGTCTCCTTCCCCAGTCTGTCCATCCATCCAGGGTTCCTTGTCCCAGCTGCAGAATCTGGCACTTGCCCCTGTTTAACTTCATATGTTTGGTACGAAGCATTCCCCACCCAACTCAGTTTACTTCTTATTTAAAAAGCCTTGGCCACAAGAACCAAACTTCTCAGTTATTCCTCACTGCATCACTTATTCATGTGTGTGAAATCCAATCTTTAGACAGATCTAATGGCTTGTGGAAAATGTGCATTGAATTACTGCACAGTGTTGCTACATTTGTGTAGTGTTCATTTCAGAACATGTTTTACTTCAGGTAAACTTGCATATCCTGAGTTATTTTGTTCATGAAGCTGAACGTTACAGAATAAGGCTTATGAGAAAACAACAATGAACAATACCATTTAGGCAAATGGTTCATTTTATCTTTGTTTTGCCAAGTCACAATTCATTGTCCTTCTTGATGGTGCAAAACTAATTGGCTCTTATCACAGTTACATTACTTCCGGAGGCAGATAAAATTAATGCAAAGTAAACATCACCATGATCAAAGACCGACTGATTAAAAAGGAAATAGACTCACATGAAGTTGATGTTGAAGCCTAAAACGGGCTCTCTCAGAATTATAAACCAAAAGTTTTTCAGGTTAACAGCTACGGCTCCAGTTTGTTATTTGGTATCCTTTGCTTTAACCTTGGGACACCCTCAATGCATCTACTCTGCAGTGATTAATACAACTGAGGAAAATAAACTATGGAAGAGCAATGTTATATTGCATGACATTACTTTATCAGGTTGTTTACAATTTTTAAAATGTTTTGTTCATATAAATAAATCAAAGCCTGTTGAGCTCTGTGTGGTATATGAAACACTATCATATCTGACTGTGATACTTCCAAGGGGAGTCCGTCACTTCCAAGAAACTTTGAACTGTGAAATCTTGAGCCTTTTTCTCCCCTCCATTCAATCCCTTTAATATTTGCTGTGTTTGCAGGAAGATCCTGTTTGAATGTGTGAGTAATGTAATTTCTCTCCTCAGAGATCACATTGGAACAAATCTATATATTAAATTCCTTCTAAAAAGTCTCAAATAACTTTGGCAACAGGCAGTTGCTATTGAGTTTGAATGAATTAAGACTTATTGGGCATGACCACGGAGGGGTCAGGACCATCATCTGACTTTTTAAATTTAAAAATGAAAATGCCAGTGACTTTATTTCATCCTAGTCTTCAAAGAAGAGTGCAGAAACATTCTTGGAAAAAGAGACATTTCAACCCAAAGGAAATATGTTACATTTAATCAAAAGTTGCAGTTAGCTTTATGTGAAGCAAGTAAAATTCTAGAAAAGATGAAGGAAGACACACATTTACACGAGATTTGTATTTGAAGACTTAACTGTTACTCTGTACAGGATAATTTATTTTAGAAAATATGACTCAATTAAATTGAATGGCTTAGAGATTGTTATTGGGGAAAATATCTAAGAGTTGTTAAAACCGACACAGAAGTAGGAAAAGCTCAGAAACCATTGTGGTCTACAAGTTCATACATTGACACTTAACAACCAGACATATATGTAGCAGACTATTGTAAAGAGGAAATAAATTAATTATTCCCTGCCTGCACTGGTGATTGTACAAGGAGTCTGGAGCTTAAACTTTGAGAGAGAGTGCCCATATGAGTGTGCTTATACCTGGAGGACAGGGGAAAGAGAAGCTTCTCTTCAAATTATTCCTGAAGAAGGCAAAGCCTACCCCTTTCTTATGACCTTCATCACAGAGGACTCAAACAGGACATGTTGTTATCCAAAGAATATATTGGAGATGACAGGCTTAATTAGATGCATCTATATTTAATATTTTCTCTAATATTTAATGTGTGTGATATTAAATACCTCAAAGAGAATGTGTTAGGGCATTGATGTGGGTGCCTGAGTGAAAACAAAACGTCAGGCAAAGTGGGGATTCAGAGCCTCCATTCTATGTGTGAATGTAGGGAGCAACAGAGAGAAAGACCAAATCTAGGGAATGAAGAAGTTACACGAGGACTTCAAATATCCATACACTGTTTTCCAAAGGAACAGCCTGTAATGATTGTAGGTGAATTCTGCTTATTTTTTATGCAACTTTTAATTTCCAATCCTTTGAACCACAATCTGAAGTATACAGTTTTCACTGTTGTTTTACCAACAGCTTTGTCTATTTTCATATAACAAGGTGGGTGGGTTATGTTACCATCAGTAAACCAATTGTGTTCTGTATTGTTAAAGACAGAATTAATATATAAATTGTGTGCAGGCCATCTGGAGGCAACTCAGTTTTAGGGGCTGTGCTTCGTAAGCTGATGGTCTGCACAGCATTCACTGATAGCTCCCAGAATCTCAGTGTAGAGGCTACGTTGTCAGATAGTGGCTTTGAGGTTTTGTTGTTCTTGCTAGGCAAAAAGAATTGTTCCTCTTGTAGGTGACAATGAGTCACTGAACTGCCTCAGCCCTTCTGCAAAGCAGCAGCAGAGAAAGTTTAAATTAGACAAGGCCACTCTTGTGGTAAGGATTACTAAGTACTAAAATAGATGTCATGGGAGTTGTGTAATTGTCTCCCTTAGAGGTTTTTGAGAGCAACAGTAAAGCAAAACCTCTCTCAAGTCTGAAAAGGCACAGCTGATCTATTTTTCTGTGATACATATTTTATTTTCTAAAATCCAGCATATGTAGCTTTTTACAGAAAATAAAATTTAATATTGTGACATGGGGAATTCAAAATATTCACTTCCATTTTATCGCCTTTCACATAAAACCCTGAGAATGTGATAAAAATGAACTGAGCTCTTGTATCCATTTAACTATTTTTCAATTAAATAGTTTAATCCTAGAGAGAAAAACTGCAGAACAGAATTAATTTGTTGCCAGTGTATTTGTATAGTCATCTGTTTATAGTCACAGAACACCACCATCACTGTCTTTAAGAACAATAAACAACCACAGCTGCATTCCCTGCAGTAGAATTAGTAAACAGAAAGTAAAAGTTTTCTCAAACAGCATCTAAGTCATCCTGTAATGAGAGAATTAACGTAGGGTAAGCATATTTGAGAAACGTAGCCATTTGAGATAAACATGTTTTCATTTAAGAGCAATTTCTTGCTTGTTAATGTGTTATTGGCCCATTCCAAATATGAAAATCTTACTGTTGTCTTTTTTTAAGTATTTTCCAGTTCTTTTTGTAAGGATTAGTGAGGAAACTTTTCACGCCCTTTCCATCAAGATCAGCTTTTATCTCACATGGAGAAGCTTTCTTGCAAGGCCATTGAGCTGGGGCCTCTGACAAGCACCAAAACAGACCTTCCTATAGACCTCTTAAAAGACAGCTTAAGCCAGGCCCTTTGTGCTCCTCTCGTGGCCATCAGCCTGCTGGCACCATTTCACTTAAAGTTAGCATCTTTGTATCATAGCAACACAAGAGAATGAGAAGCACGAATAACACAGCGGTGTTTTGTTACAAAGAACAATTGGAGAATTCCCGAATTGACTTTTATCTGTGAATGATTTTTATGCACAAATTCATGAAGCAGGTTTTCCACATCAGATACATAAATAACAGTATTCTTGCACTAAGCGAGTTTCTAGATAGGAAAAACAGCCTTTTTTTTTTTCTTTAAATGTATGACTATGTCACCTGCTCTTCAGTCATTCAAGGAGAAACAAGTTCCACAATGTTACTGTGATGAGGGCAGGTCAGTTGGTTATTTTTAGCTTGAGCAAACTCCCACAAGAGGAAGCATTCTTTACCTGCAGCTGATTAGCATTCAGAGCTGCACAACTCCATCCATTTGAGTAACAAAACAGCTATTTTAGCCTTATTTTTACAACCAAATGCTTGCTGCTCAGTATTAAGAAAAAGGCGACTCAGAAAAAAAGGCATAATATGTTTCTTATCTCAAAAGCAAAATGCAAAGACTGATTAATAAAGTCTCTGGCAGTGGAGTAATTAGCACATAAACATTAGGACAGCTACTATCTGACATTAATTACTATAGCCATTAAAATTCCCCTGGAGTAGGGAATGCAATTTTCACTGTATTTTTTTAAGGTTTCTTTTAATTTTTTCATATCTACATAGTCAAAATTTTAATGGAAGCTAGCACTCAAGTTCAAACCTCTTTATTTAGGTCTAGTGAGGATGGCATTTTAGGATAGGCAGGATCTGTTCTAATTGTGCTCCTTGACCTGGCTGCATAAGTTCACAGACCTAAGAGTTTATCTTTCTCCTACTTAGCTAACCAGACACAGGTACCCCAGAGGGAATTCCAAATTAGCATCTAGACAGACTTGGAAGTATGATCTACATTTCAATTCTAATTGCATACCTTTACAAAGTCAAGTGTGGGAATGTTCTCGGGAGCCTCTCAAAAACTCCTTCTTGCTTGCTGTCATCTCCTGGAGGTATTCCCACTGCAGGATGAAATACAGTTTGATTTAGTAGACAAATACAAGGATTCATAAAAACAAAAAGACAGAGGGAAAAATTTTGTTTAATTACAATACTGCACTGGTGTTACAGTTGATTAGAAAGGTAAACTTCAATCAAATTTTAAATTATTTATTGTTTACCGGTAGAGAGCAGAACTTTCTTTCCTTCCTTCAAAAAGAAAGGCAACTTAGTTACAATTTGTAAAGTCTCTGTCTTTCAAAAACTATTTTCAATTCTCCTTATAGATTCTCATTGATAATACTTCTGACCATAAATTCCAATTGTTTGAGACCTGACATCAAAGGGGCTCTGTAATTCACTTTGAATTTGCTGAAAGTTCTGAGCACTGCATTTATCACAGATGTCTTGAGGTCCCAGTGTGCCACTGCCATTTGCCATTTCCATCCATCTTAAAGACTCCCTGAAATGCCCTTCTTCCTTCTGTCCACTTACATATCAAGAACTCCCTAACCTTCTTCCTAGAATCCCAGCCAAGTATCCTTATTTTTAAACTTGCCTAGCTTTCTACATCTGTTCTATGTGATTCTTTCTTACTGTCATTACACAGAAAACCCTTCCCTTCCCTTCTCTTATACTAGTATTTCTCTTTTCCAACTTCCCTCTACCATTTTCCTCTTTTTTAGGTCATTCAGGATGCTAATGTTTAAAGGCTGCATAGTACAGATCCATAGAGAGACGATGAAACCGTTGTTTCCCTGGAAGATGTTACTAGGTGGCAAAACCTGAGACATCCATTTGTCTTCAGCTGCAAAGAAATTTGCAGCTGCTGGAAATCTGACCACAAAATGTTCTGTATTTTTCTTATATTTTTTCCTCCAGCTTCCATTGACCCTGGGAGCCATTTAGGGGTAGAACTCAAAAGTTCCATTGCATTATATGCACCAGAGGAATCAGAGCATGTAGATAGGAGACTGGCTGTGCTAAGCAAGCAACACCACTGAAACACAAGAATGTTGAAAAGTTCTCAACAGGTAAGGGATATATAAACTGAGACAAAAGAAAATAACAACCCCACCCAACACCCTCATTATTAATTGCTCCAACTGAGTCTGCTTTATGGGCAGATATTAACTTTAAGCAAATCTAAATGAACCAGAAGTATTTTTGTATGCCCAAATAAACAGATCATAGACCTGAATCAGTTACTTGCTTCCTGAAAAAAGTTTTCCATTGTTTAAGGATACTCCTAACAAAATGTACTGCTTGCCAGTATCTCAGTGTAAACTTGTAAAAGGTGGTAGAGGCATAAATTAGTTTTCTTCCTTTAAGCATCTTCTGATGTCTTATCTAATGCCTCGCAGCATTCATGGATTTTGGACTGTCCTTACAAGTTACATTTAAGGGAATGCATTTAGCAGTTAATAGTTTGTGAGGCTCTTCCTGTTTCTAAACTGACTCTTTGGTGTCAGATTATTATTTTATGAGTTGTTCGAATTGAAACTGAGCATTAGATTGACTACACAGTGTGACCATCCTATCTGACATTCAGTTTTCTGGTGTGGCATCACTGTGGACACCCATTATGGACAATTAACTGTGTGAGACGAAACAAATGGTTGTGATTTGAGAGTAAGAGAGCCCTAACTGGCAGGTAAAGAATATAATGTGTAGGAGTCTTGCAATTAGGACAGAACAGGTGGAGAAAGCTACTTAAAGTAAGTTTGTGCTCTCGCTTGTGTTGCCTTGCTCTTTGCAGCTGAAAATAGCTATCCCATGGTAGCTAGTTTTCAAGGTTATTGTTCTGTAAATATAGCCATGTTATTGTAGCACTATCTTATCATATGCATTCCTTTCTCATGGACACAGACCCTTGATGGATATTCCCTTTGACCACTGTAGTTGAAGGAGGAAGAACTAATTTCCTCCAATGAATAGTGATTTCCAAAAGGGTATATAAGACTTATAGAACGTGGGTCTTGGCCCCTTCCTTCCTTTCCTTTGAACCTGAGCACAGCTGTCTCTGGCTCTTCTTTCTGTGCCGTCAGCATCAAGCAGCATCACGCTTGTACAGCATATCTTTTCCTTTTGGCTTCCCAAACCATCTCTTAATCAAACTCCAGTCAGGAGGAAATGTTTAGTACATTACTATCCCCTCTAGCCAACAGAGGAAGAGTTTACCATGTTCTTCCTCAAAAGCCCCGTGACTGCACAGAACAGATGTGCCAGGTGACAAACAGTTCTCACCAACAGTGCACCTGGCAAGGGCACTCCAGGCAAGCATGAGCAGGTCTAGGCTGGACACCCTCAGGACTCCTTTGCATGCAGTCCTGTTGCTGTGTCTCTGCTGCATCCACTATGTATGAATAAGTACCAGTTTGGTACCCACACTCTCCAAAGCACAGATTGTTTAATTTTTTCAACATTACGCTTAATAAAATTTGATTGCTGGATTTTTTTCAGTAAATAAACATAAAAGAACCATATATGCTGATAGAGTGAGCCAAAGCAATACTGCTGGGGAGTGTTCACTGTTGTAGTAGGGACTTTTGGTGCTCAGTACTTCAAGAAAGTACAATAAAGTCATAGGTCTGGTAAGAGTTCGTGTACTACTGAACCATTAGAGTAGTTAATTGGTTATGCATTGGTTGCAATCCTGACTCTATGGATAGTTAATACCTGAGACACAGGTCTCATTTCCCTCTTCCAAAATGTTCTTTCAGTTCTCAGACCAACAGCTTCCATCATGGGATGTGGGCATATCAGCAACAGCTCCCATCTCTGTACGGATGTTTATGGTCACTTTAGGATGACTATATGCACAGATTAAAACTACATAACATTTATCCAGAGTAACAGAATGGCAAATACTGGGCTACTTCTCCCCCTTTTTTACCTAAGTTCCTGTTGTGATATTCAGGAAAGTGCCTATCAAAACCAGTTTGACATTCAGAAATTTTCAGTGGCTTCAGTAGACCTCCTTTCTGTTAAATTGCTATTGGTTTCCACAAGTTAATCATTCTTTCAGTCTGAAAAGTTCTAACTTCTGTCACTGGAAAAAAACTGAAAAGAAAAAAGGAACAAAAAAATCCTTAAATCTGACTTGCAACCCCTAATGAGAAAAGAAAAAAAAAAATCTGTCATCTCATTCAGAAGAAAGAAAAAATGCTAGCTTTTTTAAAGTGAAATAAATGCTTTCTCTAAACATGATCGCAGTTGACAAAATGCTGGATGTTTAGGTGGCAATTATAGCCCTTTCAGAGACTGTCAAATCTTGTCACAACACATGTTATAAATGAGGACAGATTTAGACATCCTTTCTGACAGTTATGTGTAGGATGTGGATGGTTGGCAGTTAAATTTCAAATGCAGGGAAATTTTCCTTCCAATAAATCTTTGCTTGTTTATTAAGAGGGAGTTGCCGTGCACTGAATCTTGTATCTACCATGTGCAGCTTTTCATCCTTACAGCTTTTGACATTTCACTTTAACTTTCTTTGTGACAGCCATCTGAACATTGTTTTAGGTAAAAAGTAACCTATGGTGCTCTGAAGATGTAAGAATTCTTTTGGTGTTTTCATACTGAGATGAGAGTAGGGAATGTGTCGTATTATACACGGATGGATAGATAGCAAGAAAGCAAATAACTGAGACTGCAACAATGCTGATTGAAGGGAGCAGCTTCATGATGCACACAGAAAATGGGATGATGCACACTGAAAATGGGATAATGCACTAGCCCACATTCATCATGTGAGATGTGCAAAATGTTGATGAAGTATTAGAAAAAATAATGTGCCTCACAAAGCACAATTCATGTGATGATAAACTACTCCATGTGTCATTAAAGGCCAAACCTGACGTGGATTTCAAACTGTTTTTGATTTTAAGAGGATAAACAGCATGGGGAAAAGAGAGGTAAGAGGAATTATATTACTATGGGCAAGAATCCTGGCTGGGTCAGACAGAACTTTTTTGGAAGCTCTGAAGGTGAGCATGCTGGAGCAGCCTCAACCAGTGCAGCATAAGCCTTGTTGACTGCAACTGCCTAAAAGTGCTAACCAGCACAGACAGTGAACAGCTTTGCATTCATCCTTTCTGCAAAGGTTGATAAAGAGGTGAGAAAGGGAGAGGCAACATCTCCCAGTTAGGTAATGTCCAGCACACATTGCATCATATACAGTTAGTGAAAAGAAGGCAGCTACAGCTCGTTTAGTACCTGCTCCAAATTCCAGTAATGCCTTCAAGCTCCCAGAAGCACCTTCTCCTTGAAGAAACTGGTAAGAGGAAAAGAAATCTGCTTATCCATTTTGACCTCTCACATTGGAATATGGCACATTATAGACTAACTTTTATGAATGGTGGTGTATAAAACCCTAGTGAATTAGGTAAGTGTAATTCCAGCATTTCATAGAGTGAAGAAGAGATGTAATGTATGATATCAGGACCTTGTGATTCTCTTATTTAGCTGTAGTAGCAGTTTAGCATAAGACACTTATTCACGTGCAAACTGTTAAGCAGATCTATGAGTTGTTTGCTGGACTGGGACCAAAGTGCTCATTGCGTTGGAGGACTGAACCCATAAACTGGAACACTGTGGGCAGCTATACCTTTCACAGAGCTGAAGTTTTAGCACTTTCTATTTTCATAAGAGTGACAGTGTTATGTAACTAGCATATAGATGAACTTGTGTTCATTCCTAAAGATCATAAAATATTCAAAAATATTTGTGAGATTCTATCTTGAGTAGCTTAAGCCCTTGAATTCTGAATGGGTAGCTCTCCTGTTTCTGTCTGGTTACAGACCGTTCACTTAGCCTTAATGACATGCATTCAAATAAATGCTTACTATTTCACAAATGTGAAAATAAATTTACTGTTTCTGTGCTCCAAGACATCAGCATTTATTGCCTCATTTGGGAAAACAACAGAGTTATTTGGTTCATTTATACTCTATTCAAATACTGCTTTGAGAACACAGACCAGCATCTTGCATCTCAGATCTCTTCATGAATAGGGCTATATATTACCAGGTATCTTCCCGTCTATTCACTTGTATGAAAAAGTCTTAGGGGGTAAAAGATTATAGGATGTCTCAGGTACACATAATTAATTTGCCCATAAACTTCTGAAATGTAATGTCAACATTTTTTTTATTTGTTGAGTTACTGAGCTGAGTTTGTATGTCTCTTCTTGACTTTATAGATTAATTTACTGTGTGTGAATAAATTCTACCTGACTATGGGTGAATAAATTCTACCTGACTATGGGTGAATAAATTATAGTGTCTCTTCTTCACAATTATTTGACCCATGAATAGTAGCTGGCAATAAAAAATTACAAAATGTTTGTCTGTTTGAGAAATATTTCTGACTACTTTTAAGGAAATGTCCCATTTGCATGTATGCATTTAGAAATAATTTTTAAAAAGAATTAGCTACATCAAAAGTAATCTTCACATTATTGGATTGCTACGGGAGTACACCATCTAATTTTATAGCTTTAGGCAGTAATTCTGATTGTGATGAACCTTATCAGAAAATTAGAAGCACCAACAATTTCAACCCTTTTTAGTGTCAGAAAACTAATCTTTAGGATTATAATTGTTTGAGGTTTGTCAGACTTGTTCTCCTATATCTATTAATATATTTCTAATTACAGTTAAAAAATGAAAAAAATATCCCATCAGGATAAAATAACCAACATGTTCTCAGATAATGTCTGTAAGGGAGCCATTGACCAGACCTGAGAAAAATTAAAATGCAGTAACAAAACATTCACTTTTAGATGGAAGCACTTTAATTCTCCTTTCAATATGTGGCTTTTCTTCAAGCCAAATAGATCTTTCAATGCCAAGGAATATAGGTATTTCTACACTATACCCATTCAAAATCCTGACCTCCAAATTCTTACATTAGAGACCTACATATGCTAGCTAATGGCACTGTTGTTGATGTTGAGGAGGGAAAGGGATATTGTGCCTTTCTGTCACTATGTCTGCTCTCATTGTGTCATAGGTAACAGAGGCCACGTGGATCAAGATGGTACTCTTCAATGAGAAGGAAAAACTTAACCTCTGTGGGTACAAGTTCCTTGAAGTTACTGCTACAGCAATTAAATACACAGATAGGCATGTGGAAGCCCTGTTCTATTTTCAGGGTGCTGGGGGCATTATCAAGCCTTACTGAGTCTGCCTTCCTTTCCTTGGAGCTCACCTCAGCCTAACTATAACCCTATTTCAGATTCTCTTAAGGCTGTCAGTCCTTGAACCAATGAGACAATCATAGGTTGTGCTGCTACAGCCCTGCCATCATCCATTCCACTCGCCCCACCTTCATCCCCAGGAAGCCTGCAGTCCCAAACCCAGGGAGACTTTGGCCCATATATCTGTAAGGTGCCCTCCATTAGGTAAAGAAATGTGGGGATAGGACACAGGGTAATGGCCTTAAACTGAATGAGGATAGGCTTAGGGTAGATATCAGGAATAAATTATTTCCTCTGAGGGTGATGAGGCCCTGGAACAGCGAAACAGGCTGCACAGACTGTGGATGCTCCATCCCTGAAGTGTTCAAGGCCAGGCTGGATGGGCCCTAAGCAACCTGGTTTAGTGAGTGGCATCCATGCCAAAAGCAGGGAGTTTGGAATGACATGGTCTTTAAGGTCTCTTCCAACCCAAACTTTTCTATGATTTTAGACTTCTGTGATTTCTCATTCTTTATCATCCAACCAGGAATAGTGCTTCATCATTCTGTTTCAGCAGTGCTGACAACATTTATCTTTGTACTAAAGCCTGACAGACATCAGCCACAGGTACAGGCACAGACACAGAATTATAACAGCGTGACAATTCTTATAGGAGACAATAGTAAAATAAAAACCTTTTAAATTCAAGATTACCAAAAGTTTGGCCATAGCTGACCAGTACACCACATTTGAAGACAAATGGGTTTGAGTCATCATAATGAAGTAGTTTCCTCATACATTCTTTTATTATGCAAAGAACTGTCTGTACTCTGAAATTTTGATGGTATCATACTATCAGAACATAAAACAACTATAAAAAAATGCATAAATACCTTTGTAATGCTTTGGCAAATGACCAACACGTGGCTTGCTAGAGAATGGACAATTGTCCTTCCTTGCTTCCTGGACAAGAAACTGTACAAATTCAAACTTATTTAGGAAGGTTTGGAGGGAAAAATTGGGAAATGGAATACTCTGATTTTGTCTTACATATTTGCCACTGACAAATAAGTAGGATAATAATTGCTGTATCTAGCTATCGCTTTGACAGTTTATGTCATATATAGGCAGCATGTTCACATAGAAATATTTATGTATTAGGTTTTTCAAATAACAGTAAATAAATAGAAAATTTTCAATTAATAAATCCTTGCTTAATATGAATCTTTATACATGAGTTTAAGATTTTCTAGAGTTTTGGTTAGAGTGATTACTTCAGTTGCATGATTTTAATCCACAAGAAAACATGTCATAATACTTTTCATTTGAACAGGTTTACACAAATAAATATGTGTGTGAAATGAATTCTGTAACAAATGATACTACTACGATTTTATTAGTCTCACTTTTTAAAGTATCTGAACATTCTCTCGTAGCTATATTGTATGCAGAAAAGATTTAGGGTAGAGATCAGTTTCACTCCCTTACATACAAAGACAGAAATCTAGAAAGAACAGCCTTTGCCTACTTCCCTTCTTATGTAATTCTAGTACTGTGACTTGGTGGAATAGGAGGAGTATCAAAGGTTATGTACAGGTGAATTTTGTTATAATCATAAATTCCTTTTATAAAAGAAAGACCGTAGGAAGTTGAGATAAATTTTTTCACTTTGTGTAGGGGGATGGAGAAGGAGCTCTCAGCTATGACCTGGAATGTATGGTCTGTATGTTCATGTTTTAAGTATTATACACACATTTATACATACTTATGTATAAATATGATATATATACACATTTATATGATACACCTATATGACAGAGATCATAAGTATGTATGCATATATTTATACATAAGATTTTATGCCGTACTGCATAATTTCTTAATAACCATTAGCACAAAAAAATGTATAAGCCTCCAAAATGTGGAACATGTCACTCCTACACAATAGGTGGTATTCAGTGAGCAAGTACATTTTTTTTTGTCAGGGTTCAACAGATTGTGTGAAAGTTTTCAGAAACTGGGCATTCATGCAGTAAAGTAACCTCAAAAAAGCTATTTGGTTACATGAGAAAGAAATGATAGGCTGTTTTCAGCAACACTTCCTGAATTTCTGTAGCTATGAGATAATAATTGTGATGAATGATCAAAAAACAAAAAGAAGGAAGAACTAGAGGACACACAAAAAATTAGAGTGGAATATTTAAAATAGACTAATTATTAATAGGATTTTTTATAAGTAAAAAATACCCCTTGTTCATTTCCATTTCTGACTTTTCCCCTGGAATCACTCTCAGATTTGTCAGGAACCTATCAGTGTCTCTAAATACAATGTATTAGTATTTTTGGTGTCCACTTCATCCTGTAGTGTTAATTGCAAAACATTGCAATTTTAGAAGGAGTATCCATTTGATATTCTTGAACACAATGCACTGCCTTGATGGCATATGCATTTGTAAATTAATAATAACTACAAATCCAGAATTTATGTAAGAGTGGACATGTCTCTCCTTGGTGGTTTACAAACAAGACTTTTTGTTCTGTCAACTTGACTGATGAAAATTCCCCTGTAAGACAAAACATAATAAAAAAGAAACCTGTAAAGACTGAATAACAGACAGTAGACAACACAGGTGCATTCAGCACCTACATTTGAATGAAAAATTGTTGTCTGGAAGTATTTCTCTCTATTGCTTGAACAGGGAGCTGAGGACAATGCAGTCACCTAAGTTAGGGCAAAAGAGTTTCACTTGTGCGAAAGCAGGATGCCAATACTTATTGCAGTTTGTAGGATGAGTCTGTTGGACTATGCTAATCCAGTGTGACAGAGGAAGAAAGGTTTATTGGCATTCATTGGAGAATGAGAGGTTTGATGCTGCAGGCACCAAGGCTGTGTGACTCCCATTGACTTGGATGGTGCTCCTCACCTCACATGATTACCATGTTGCCTTCCTCCTGTGTGTTGAGCACCTGCTGTGAGATGCTGAGCAACCTCAAACCTCATTAAAGTCATTGGATAGCTCTGAGCTATCTCATGAGATGAAGTTGCACTATTTATACTCTGAGAACATATGTATACTGTACTATTAGTGCTAATATTTTTGTCAGAACACTTTCTTAAAGCAAAATGTGAGAACATTTGTGGGCAGTAATCACAAAACAGGGTTGACAGCTCCTTCCTTCTCTTACTCAGTCACAAACGTTTTTCCTTTCAACAGATTATGAAATGTAAATGGAACTGGTCATTTTCAGAAACTAGTGTTATTTTATTGATAATACATGAACACCAAAAGGGAGCTGACAAGGCTGTTGCCAAGTAGAACTGATAATTGTAGGGTGTCTGCAGCCCTACCTTATATTGAAAGAGGAGTTACAGAGCCTGACAGTAATACCTGTAAGCAGGGAGTGCCTACTGCATTTGCAAGAGTTCATGAAAGACAAGGGGGACTAAACACTTCTCTTCCATTGCCACCTGCCTAGCAGTTACATGCCAATTTTTATTTTACCAAAAGCCTTCCCTATCATGGAAGTCTATTCCTGTCTGAAAATCCAAGACCAAGTCAATGATAACTTTTCCTCATGGCTGAAAACTGCAGGAAAAACTCTCTTTCTGTGGACATCATGGTTCATACTGCCCTTGTACTAAGCTGTGGGATCTCAGGCAAGAAACAATACTGGAAATTAACAATTCAGAACAAGAAATTACAGGAAGGAATAATAATGTCACCAAATTGTTTTGTACCCCAGGAAATGGCTTGGTCAGATATGCTCATGGAGTTGTTTGTTGCACTTGATCATCAGTGAATCATCATCAGGCCCAAGCTGCCTGCATCAAGCTTCTTCACAAAGGCTCCCAGCAGTAATTTCTTCCTGTTTTTCATCACAACTCTGGCATCACTATAGAGCGTGGGATAATATTAACAAAAAAAAAAATCAGAAAACTGAAACAAATCCTACCTGATGAATCATTATAATGAGAAAGGTTTGTGTAATTTCAGGCTCGCTCTTCATTCAGAATCACATATTATCTGTTAAGGCAGCTAATTGTAATAAATGCATAATAAAACCTGATGCAATCATCCATCTGAACAAGCACAATCCGGACAGGTTTAATGATAGGGTGTTCCCCAAAGAGTTCCTTTTCTCAAGTTAAACACTGTTCAGTTAGGAACTAAAGAAATTCACCTCCATTACATTCTTTATCCTCTAACAATGATTATGAGCAACAAATAAAACACCACAAATGCAAAGGCCAGTAATTTCATTTTTGCAATTATTAAGCACTTTTGCAAAGACTAATGCATCTGGAATTTTGTAAGCGATATATATTTATGATCTGTGGGCAGTTCTTGATGTAGTTGTGATCTATCCTGATATCCATGTTCTGTTCAGGGTAAGTGAAGGAACACTTTAATGCCTGCTAGCTTAGTAATGGCAAAGAATAGAAACTATCTTCCAAACTGTGGATCAGCATAAGACTGGAAAAGGTGCTCAGTCCTGTATGCCAAGATTCATACAATAAGGTGTGAATACAAAGGCACTGCTTTGCTGGAACTGTACATTGTATGCCAAGAAGAAGCAAGGACATCAGAAAATCAAGGAGACAGTAAGAAAACACCAGGAATACGTAAATAGGGACAGAGTGATGGAACTTGCTCCTCTGCCTGAACAAAACTCTAGATAAGACTATCACTGGAGTCTGCTGTCAGATGACTTTGGGAAAGACACCTGGTTCAGAATGAGTAAAAGACAAGGTCACAGATCAGAGCAGGGTTAGGACACCGGAGGGTTCCCTTGCACCAGTATAATGGGACATACAATGTCTTCAACACAAAGTTCAGAGAGTTAGGTAACATTAAAAATGGTGGAAAATGATTTGGACAAAATGCAGGCAAAACTGCAACAGCCAGAGGTGTTCATGGTATGGACAGATGAGGATTCAGGATCAAGAGCAGTATAGGAAAGCAAGGACAGGACACAGCTTCAGCTCCAGACAGCCCAAAGCTAATGGGAAATCTTTCAACAAACATCCAAGCATTGTACTTAAATCCTCTTTTCATAGGTATGTTTGTGAGTGCTGTGCAGTTCACCACAGCATTAGGGGGCACTTACGCACCCTTGCTACGCGTGAGTGGAAGAACCACTTTGGGGGCACAGTTGTGTGCAGGCTTGGTGTTATGAGTGAGCAGCCCAGTATGCTCACTCATTTCATGACTTACTGCACTCAAAGAAACAAGGTATGTTTATATTCTCTGCATGCAAATAGGCCAGGATCAAAACCCACTTGACTCTATCATGTTTCTAAGAAATAGCCCACAAATTTCCAAATATTGGCTAACCACTGGCACTACAACAAACCGGTAATAACATGTTTAATTTTAACCACCTGAATAATCCTGTTGAATGTAGGTATGTGTACACATTCCTGAAAGCCCAGGCACTGAAAGAGCTAATCACACATTAAATTATCTCCAGTGTGTGGGAAATATATTTTCATAAGACATTTAAGTATATATGAAACCATTATTTTTTAATGTTAGTCTAAAAATTTCTATTGTCTTTAAAATGTTGCTGTCTGTGTTAATTTATTTAGATTGCAGTTAACTACAGCAGTTAAGTAGTTATTTACAAATTGTGTAAAACCTATCAGCTAAATGGCTGATCTTTTCTCAAGAAAAAAACCAAAACACTTTCTGTAAACAAAATGAACAATTACACCCAATCTAAAATATGCAAAAACGTTTATGAGCTACCGAGCAAGAGAAAAAGACTGGAAGTCTTACACAAAATAAGAGCTTTTAACTAATTATCAGTCAAACTAACAGACATAAATCACGGGCAAGTTACACTCCTTCCCCTGACCAAATTTTGATGGTCTTCTTAGGGAAGGCAAATCTTAACATCTTATGGAAGGGCTTAATGCAAACATTCTAAATAAAAGGCAAAGAAGTGCATATCCTTGTAAACATTAGTACATGTATAAAGCATGCACAGAGAATTGCACAGAACTGGTTAGAACGGCTACATATTTAGACATGTGGTGCATAGATAATCTGTGCAACCTCCTAGGTAACAGTCCATTAATTCCATAAAAAAAACAAAACTGATCTAAAGCATCAGAAGGTTCTAGTCCTATAAGAAGACACAGGAGATCTAGTATTGATTTCTACAGAAGAGTACAGCATGAGTTGAATTTCCTCAAACTTTGAAGATATAAAGCAGAGCCATGACTTTCATTGAAAACTGGACAGGAACTTAAGGAACAGACATCAGCTAAATTTTGGCATGTTTACTCATCTTATTCAGCAAGTGTGTGGCTGCTTCCTTCAACTTTATGCTGAATTTGAGATTTATGTCTGTAAAGTATGTCTTGTCAGTCTGCCTTGAATGTGACTAGAAGCATAGGTGTGTTGCAAGATTACACCTGAGAAGAATAATTGAAGCTTCTTCATTGCAAGAGATAATGAAAAGGATCCCCTGGCAGAGGAACAGAAATACATCCCAAAGGACTCATTCTTTTAGTAGAAAGCCGGCATATAATGTCAATGGGGCAGACTTAGCTTTTGTTCATTCCTCGACAGTTTCCCCGCACAAACATTCCATTTCTGTCAGATCTGCAAGTTAACAAGCATGTGTACACTGGAAGTCCAGTAAGGTCTTGTTAAATGTTCAGGGGGTTTTTCCTGTTCATCTTGATTGGTTTCACTTTTTGTGAAATGATGGTTTATGAACTGGATTGGAAAGGGACTAGCTGAGTATCATCCTAATTTTTAATGGTCACGCAGTGCAGAACATCTACACATTCCCTTTCAGTATCATAGTGAGGGAATTGCTCACCACCTGATGTGTCATAGGTACTGCTTGATGAGCTGTTATACCTTAGGGCCTTTTACCCAAGTTAGTTTCCAGTGAAGGCATGGAATTTCCAAAAGCTATTTCTCCACAGTATTAATGATACTAAAATATGCATCAAATGGTTTACTAAATGTTACACTCTTTCATATATATCACTTTTCAACATTTTCAGTGTTTCTATTTGTCTGGGGAAAAAAAAAAAGAAAAAAAGTTTATATTTTTTGTCCTAGTGCTTTCACTAGCCACTACCTAATGTAAAAAACCATGGGGAAGACAATTTTTCTGCTTCACAAACCCTTTGTGGCCCTCCCAAAAATGACCTTTCTAATAATCTGTGTGATAAATATGCAAGCTTCTTCCATTCAAAAAATCCAGTAATTACTGTAAATTAGAGTGTATATGAAGGGCATTGTAACACTAATGTTCAGTAGACACTAGTTCACAATGTGGCAGAGATGAAGCTAAGAGGATGATGTGTGTCTCCTTTTAGGGATAAAGATCTTTTAAAGATTTCAGCACCCCATCTCAAGTTTTATATATTAAACTTACAATGCAGGCACAGCACATTCTTTTGTCATCCCCATGACTTTCAGTAAATGCTTGCAATAACTCAGAAGGACAGTGATAACATAGGGAATGCTACATTTGAATGAAGAACTACACATATTCACTCCAGCAGGTCAGTCAAGCCTATAAATCATTTTTTGGTCTGTAGGATTAGAAGTAGATAATGTAGAAATGGAACAACAATAGTAGATCTAGCAGAAGCAAGATAAAGACTGGTGAATATTACTACCATGCACCACCACTTCATTATATTTATTAGCACTGAGTGCAAATAAATGGGGCAAGCACAGCAGTAACCAGAACATAGAGGTGTCTCAGAGATGCTTGTTATTTTCCAGTATGAATTCAGGAGTTCCAATATAGCATTAGAACAGTGACCAGTCTTTTAAAATGTAGTTATAATGCTGATGCTTCCTTTGAGTAGACGGAGGACAAAAGTACATAATGAAACAAAAGTTATGTATCAGTTTGAAGCGTATCGATCTGTCAGAGAAACAGTGTTGTGCGATTTCATTAGTCAGTCTGGACTTGGATCTGTCAAATGGCGCTCCATGACTTAACATCCTGCAGTACTACTGAAACTGACTCCCAAACTAAAACACAAACCGAAACAAACTAATGGGATTCCTCTTCAGGGAAGAGGACACAGTTCTATTTCTAATTTAGAGTAGTGAGATTTATTTGGAGGGTCAGAAAAGCCAATGCTTACCACAGCTGAGTTTTCATCTATTGTATCCCATGAACAATAAATTACATCCAGGCCCAAATTCCAAATCTCTTTCTTTAGCCAGCAGCTTTATTTTTTTTTTCTAAATTAACTAGTTCTGCACCAGTCTTGGAAACAACAATTTAAAAAATTTGTATCAGAAAAGCACATCTGAAAGCAATACAGTGGAAAGAATAAATACAATCAATCTTAAAAAAAAAAAATCGATTCAAACACGGCATGAGACTTCCAAGGCCTTTAGGAAGCACTTCCTTCTGTCCTAAGTAATGAAGAGATCTATCCATAAATTTAGATTAGAAATAAATGTGGCTAAGACAGATTCCATAGTAAAGCAGTATTAGGAAAAGAGAACTCTGGAGACTCTTGATCACTACCAAAGAGACTTCATGTGGGTTCAGAAAGGTGGGCACCCTCTAGCTGAAGACAGTAAGAAATACCAAGAGTGATAAAAAGACCAGGAGAGGAAAGCAGCGCTAGAGAAATGTGCAATCATCTCGGGATGTGACAGCCCAAGGGAACGGAATGGCATCCCACGCGAGGACCACACAGCCCCTAACACCTCCCTTCTCCCTGTGGCGAACGCCGGGACCCGGTGGCAGCAGCGGCGGGCGCCGTCCCAGCGTGTCCTCACTGCACCCCGCCGGGCCCCGCCGGCTCAGCGCCGTGCC
>VZRZ01004347.1:217502-261124 GCA_013398175.1 Climacteris rufus | reverse complement strand
GCGGGCGGTGCCGGCTCCCCGCCGTCGGCTGGGAGCGGGGAGCTCCGCAGGGCACCGGGAGCTGACCCTGGGCGCCGAACAGGTGGGCGACAACGGGGTGCGCCCTCCTCGGGCACCGCCGCCGCGCCGGTGTGCGGCTGCCTGGAGCAGGCGGCAGCCCCAGGGTGGGTGCGGATGCGTCCCGTCCCGTCCCGTCCCGGGTGGGTGGCCAGAATTCTGTGTAATTTGATTTTCGGTGGCAAAGCGGTGTGTGCGCCCCGACCGGCAGCTTCCCGATTGGCAACGCAGGGCTGGTAGGTTTCAGGCAATTGCAAACTACCTGCAATCAGGCAGGTAGTTTCCAGCAAGGGTGCAGTTGTTTTGACTCACCTAAAATGTCTGAGTTTTGATATGAAATGGAACATAATAGCAATCAGTAATCATTCATGCTTGTCACTGTTATAGAATAAACCAGTTATTACTCGTAATGCACAAAATGCGTATTCATCTTTGAAGATCTACCCTGAACCCACAGCAGTTTATTTTTTTAAGTGTTCTGAAGAGGTCTAAACCCACTGTTCAACTACATGAGAATTTAAGAGCAGACAAATATTTAAAACAAGCTGGTCTTTGAAAAAGAAGTAGTGAGGTGAATTCTGGAGACCTTTTAACATATTAAAATGCATGAATGTGCTTTTCTGATTCAAAAACTGTTGATGTTCTCAGTGACAAACAGCTCAGAACAAGTGCTGACACAGAAACTGAGGAATTTTAAACATTTGTCTTTCAACATTGTCAGCTTTAGTTCCTTGCCATTTTGTTTTCTGTGACAGAAGAATAGTTTCATGACAGTTATTCAGGATTTAATTTGCAAGCTCACAAAGGCCTATAAGCTGTGATGGGAACTCATGAACAAAAAAAAGGAAGGTATTTCACATTAAGGTTTTTCAAATGTCCTATCCTACTCAAATGTACTGTCCTACTCCTATCTTCTCCCCACACACCCAGCTCCCCAACAACATCCCTATATCTCTTGAATGTATCTTTTTGTTGAGTGTTTCTAAATTTTCTCTCATGTCCATTGCATTCCTGTATCAGTGGCCCCAGCTCATATGTTTTTTACCAGGATCAGCTACTTCCTTCAGAAAGAGATGCAGGCTTGTTCTCTGCCATAATACCAGAGCAGTCTTGGAAGGCAATTCCATCTCTTCATACACTTAAGCTGCATTGTTATTTGCATAAAATAGCTGCGTTGCAACTGTATATAACTTTCTACCATGAATGACACAAATAATACACTATTTTAACACCTCTTTTTAATGGCAAAGATGTGATCCAAAACATTGGGAAAAAACATGTCATGGCTCCAGAGAAAAGCTGCAGTCAGTTGTGTTTTTGTACCACTGGTGCGAGTTTCTTCATATAAATATGGAAATAGCTCTCTTTTTTTTACAAAAATCTCATTGTCAGTTCAGAATTCCAAAAAAGAGAAGATCATGCCAGTATGCTTCTTGGTGACCAAGTTGATGCAAACGCAGCACTGTAGTTAAGTCTACCCAAAACACTGTTCTCAATGTCAAATTCTTCTGTATTTTGGTATCAAAGTCTGTGTGAATGTGTAATACACCCAAATATTTTGAATCTGACTTAAAATGTCAGCTTTGAAAACATTAGTGTTTGATTTTCCATTACCCTGCTTATCCACAAATGAAGCTTGGTCTGCACGACTAAATGGGAATAGTAATTTGTAAGCTGTTGTGTATCTTCAGTTCACCACCATCTTCCTGTGCCCAGAGCAATAGAAAAACAAAAATGAAATAGTGTCTTCACTGCTGAAAGTCCTAGTACGTGCTCTATTTAGAGCACTTGTTCCTACTAGTATTTTTTTCTGGGGAAAAAAAAAAGATAATACTGTGATGAAATGGCATATGTATTTCTATTTTCTTAATAGAAAATAACATTAGAAAGAGGTTCAGTTATAAAAACTATGTACTTTCTAAAAAGCATGTAAACTGGAAAATAATTTCCAGTTCTTCATCTCGCTACCTGAAATAGCCCCACGGAAACTGCTGTTAAAAATATGATTTGCACTCTGAAAATACAGATCAAATTTATGTGTACCTGTCGGGAAATTATATGAATTCTGGTGTGAATTACTGAAGGTAATTAAATCTAGTTGAAGTAGTTAGTTTCTTAGTATTTGACTTAGTAGGAGAATTAATACTTAGTAGAAGTGTAGCTTTGAAAGTAATCACATCCTGTTGTGTATGAATAACTGTAATTAATGAAAAATTACAGAAGAGTTGGGATTTAGTCTAATAATCTCCAAATTAGTAAATTAAGCACATATTTACTGAAGTGCATGTACTATTGTTGTCTTATATTCATCAGTATTCAGACTATCTAATTTAAAGCTACTTAGGGCACATGTTTCAAACTGCAATAGAAAGTACTTCTGATTTGCAGCGTAGTCATAGTTGAACCATTTAGCTGAGAGAGCTTAATATTTCTCAGGAGTGAGGCTTTTTCCCTTTTACAAGAGAGGTTTGGGTAGACTTGCCGAGGATTATATGCCATGTCCTATATGCATACTGTTTACATGAACTTTCCATAGAAATTCAAGTTAAAGGAATGAGTATTCATCAATTTTCCAGTCTCCTCAGAGGTATGTAAGAAAATATTCTTTAAGTTTCTGCATTTAAGTAGGAAGGTACATAAGTCATCTAGAGAGTTAAATTAAAGATAACTCTGTTGTAAAGACAGAACATTAGGCTATTCCATGATAAAATTTATTTGTCACGCTTCACGGTTTCAGTAATGGTTTCCAGATAAATAAACTTTTTTATGCAGAGAATGTTGCATTGCTGAATCACTTAATGTTAGATTGTTTGCTGAAACTGACTCATGAATAAGGCATTTTAGAGCTAACATTACTTGATGAAATTGCCTTTCATTTATTCCTTTTGGTTTTGAGTTTTTTAGTTTAGGATGCTCATACATGACCAAAAAATTTATTCCTTACTTGATGTAACTCATTGTAATGAATGAATTATGTTGTGAACATAATTCGCAACGTAATTCAGGCTGAGTAAGGCTGTACTAGTGTTGACTTTATTGTTGCAACTTCTATAATAAATTACAAAGTTTATTTGTGCGTGCTAATCTACAGTTTTATCTTCAGGCACCTAAAAGATTACAGTGAAAGAGATCTTAATGACTCCTCAAAAATAATGTTTCAATACTGTGAGGCCTTTTTAGAATCCTTTCGTCTGAGGACATACGCAAACTTCTCCAAGCTTCTCCATTTTTGTACATTATATAGTTGTATAATTTTCTGCTAAAGAAGTTTTTCAATGCAAAAAGTTAACATGAGTTCAAAAAAAGATTTGGACAAATTCCTAGATAAAAACATAATAAAATCTAGAAAGCAGAGATATAATGATTCTGAATCAGAATGTCCCCAACCAGCATATATTCTGGAGGCTTCAGAGTATTTAGAGGAGGTACCATTACACTTCCTCACTTTTCCTTATGCATTTGCTGTTTGGCATCTGGGGACAAGGTCTGAACAGGTCTTTGGTATGATTAGATTTTACTGTTCATGCATTCTTTCCCAGTCAAGGTGGGCAAGGTGATAGGCAATTTAAAAATTCCTTTATGGGGAAAACGGATTGAAAACTTTTGCTACACAACCTTCAAGGAGATGTTTACTTGAATTAATGAGCATTAATTCAATATATTATGTTGATTATCAGATGGAAAGGTAATAAGAAGCAAATATTTGTTTTTATTTTCCAGTAGTTTCTTGTTAATGGTATTTTTCAGTATAAATATTACTATTGTTCATTCACAAATCGTGATACATTGTTGAAGCTTCTTTATATAATGTGTAATAACTATCAGGATAGCTTGTTTTAAAGCTATTGTGTAACTGTAAGCAATTTTTGCTTAAGAAAATGAAATGGTCTTCAGTGAAGGTAACTCAGAAGTGCCTGTAAGAAGATGACTGCTCACAGTATGTTTTTATGGGTCCCTAGTCCCTCTGTTCTGCAGTAGAAGATGCTGGATTCTGTATCTCTTAATTTGATTTCTGCTGTGAGATTCTCAGTCTTTGTTTTAGTTAATTTCTGTTCAAGATACAGAGTGCTTCTTCTATAGAATGGATGACTGGCCCTCTTGGGGCTTTATTCGGACGCAACTCTGGTTGTCTGGCTCAGTCTGAGCACGTCTGAGCCTCTGCTGTGATGTTCACTGAGTCAAGTTTCTGTTGCCATGCTCTTCTAACCTGCAAGAAAAGAGAAGACCTGGTCAAATGAGTATTTTGAAAAGGTGATGCCAACACACTAGAGAAATTGGCAGCCCTGAAGGATGTCAGTCTTGTGTGCATGCAAGATACAAGAAGACTTGAGCCTGAACTTACTCATAAAGAAAGTGCTTCTGCACCGGGCCTTTGGTGCCTCAACCTTTTGCAGTGCCGAGGGTCACGTGCAGCTGCCTTTCCATTGCAACTCTGGCATCTTTCACCAGTGCTTATAGGGCAGTGTTTCCCTTTCTGTCTTCGTGCTGGTCTCGTACTGTTACACTCATGGCCTTGCACCTGCACGCTGTGCTACTGCTGTTACATCAGGGAAGTGATTGCCACTGGTGTGAGAGTCCAGCATTTTCACCATCCTTTTCCTGCTCTTCTTTCTTGGCAGCTTTTAGTTTGCATTAGGAGGAAGACAAGTATGTGCTCAGCATTCCCCAATAATATATGCAAAACTTAACAGCCAGTTAGTTTGCAACACCAGCCTCTGATCAAAAACTACTCCAGTTAGGCCTAATGGCACTGTAGATGGGGACAGGCACTAGGGAATTTGAACAAATGATGAGGAAATTAATGTGGTTTCTATGGGAAACGTAGTATGGTGGATTACCTGATACACTGAAGAGGACACCTGGGTGAGGATGCTTTTTAGAGAAGCCCTGGCAGTTCTCTTCTTGACTAGCCACTGGAGTTTTGTCCTTCCCCTTTTCATTTTCTCCTTTTCCAGTTACTTTTTCCCTTTTCTGTGTTTTTCTCTGTATCCCCCTGCCTTCTTTTTTCCCTAAAGAAACCTTTATTATTGGTGTCGGTTGCTTGTCACCAGCTATAAACTCCACATGTAAATCAGGAAGAGACAGATGTTTACAGACTTGTAATGAGAAGTCTGGGTAAGTGTGCTAATAGATTGGTACATGGTCAATTTATACCTATGTAAATACAAATTATCTGATAACTTTCCTCATTTTACTTCTTGGTCAAACAGAAATTATACATCCTCTGAGTCTCTATTTAGTCAGGCTGAGTTTACCCTTCTGGTTTATTTTCATGTGAGGCTATCTCTGTTCCACCAGATATCTCTGTGCTCCTCTCTGTATCCTTTTCAAACTGAATTTATATATTTTCATCAAATGTGACCAGAATAGTAGACTGTGCCCATAAAAATCTCATTAGCATGTTGTCCAAGAGTGGTAATACTCCATCTCTTTTTTAAAAAAGCTTCACTGATATGTCCTACATTGTATTCAGGTCAATATGAAAGTTTAATTTCCCGTTACTTTTGTTATGTTCATGATTACACTAAAACACAGAAACATTCCAGTTGGAAGGGACCTGTTGGTCAAAGCAGAGTCAAAATAGAATTTAGGCCATGTAGTTTAGGTATTTGTTCAATCCTGCCTGCACAACCTTCAAGGAAAGCGATTCCACAACTTCTCTGGAAAATCATACCCAATACTTAATTATCCTGATAGCAATTTTTCTTCTTTATGTTGAGCCATAGCCTCCCAGTTTCAATTCATGAGTATTGTCTCTCATTCTTGTGCCACGAGCGCCTCTGAAGAGCCTGGCTCTGTCCTGTTGGTAGCTCCGCATTGGCACTGGCAGGCTGGTGTTAGGGCCCTGCTAGAGCCACCTCATCCTCGGGCTGAACAGGTCCAGCTCTCTCAGCTTCCAACAGGGCAAGTCCTCCAGCCCCTGACTGCCATGATGGACTCTGGAGGAGGCTTCTTTCCGTTATCTGGAACACCAAGATTGGATGCAATATTCCAGATGAGGTCTAGTGCTTGAGTAAAGGGGAAACATAAAACTTCATATTGGTTAATGTACCAAATAGTAAATAGCACCAAATTCTGACAATCTAGGAATGAAGCATTGAGCAGAACTTTACTGTCTTGTAATGATAAAATTAGTACAAGCTATTATATGCTTTTAAGAATTTGTTGTTGCAGCTTACATGAAAACAAAGTTATTTTGATATTTCTTCTCAGGAAAGTTCTTGAAGCATGCTATTTTGGAGTAGGGAAGTAATGTGATATCGGAATTTTATTTTAAAGCACTTTATATGCATTAACGTATCTCTTTTATAGAAGCATATGAAGAAAATTATATGACATAGACATTCTGTATGTCTAGGCATTTAATTATACAAAATTCTGATTATTCAAGTTTTTGACAGTTTTGACATTAAGTCTCCAGGGTACCTAACTATTGAACTAAACCTTGCTTTGACAAGAGGTGGGTGAACTGCAGGTGTGAATGTAAGATTTCCAAGGAAAAAAATTAAACACCTAATTCAAAATGGGAAATAAGCAGCATGCACATAGTAACTATTTGGTGCATAAAATGTATAAATTATTGATATTTTGCTTGTTTCACAGATAGCTATTCAGTTGTTCATATATAGGTTAAACTTATAGGAATATGTGGACAATATAAAATACATACTGTTATCACTCCAGTCTTTTGTGTTTCCTCTTGGTAGTCAATACAAGCAACACTGATTGATAAATCATACTATTAGTTAAGCAGAATTTTGAATTGCAGATGTTTTAGTTGGGATATAAATAATTTCTCTATATATTATCTGGAAACATATTGTAAATTGAAAGATCAGTGAGTTGAAATGAAAAATTATTTTCTTTAACTAAACCAGTTCATAAGTAGTCTTCTAATGTGGGTTAGGTCTTCCCCACTGAACTCTGTAAACTGCATCAGGGATCTAGCTGGAGATTGCCTTAGATTCTTTGTGGCCTCAGTGTTCTCAGTTTTCCTTCTATAAAAATCAGAGTAAATAGGAAGCAGCAGGGGACTGAAGTTCACTCTCATCCACAGGAACAGAGTAAAGACATGGTCAAGATGCGGTCCTGTGGTAGTCAGCGCCACAGAGCTGACAAGAGTGAATAGTTCAGTGGGGGAGTCCAGGCCTGGACATGAGTCAGAGAAAGGTATTTTCATTTATAGATTACATTGGTAGGCTTAATTTATGGGTACTCTTTCTAGTAGCAGCCTGGCAATCTCTTCCTCTTGCATGTGGACATTCCTCGCTTGAAGGTGGACAATTTGCACAGAATGCAGAATACTGTTGAACATAATGTAACAAAAAAAACCTAAGTAAAACCTTTTAGATGTGCTAGTTCTCCTATTTCAAACGTGTTAGTCTCTTATGAAGACTGTGAAGGAAGTAACCATCCAAGACAATATTCAACTGCTCTCATTATATCCAGGTTTCTTACTCAAAGTCTCTTGGAAGACTGTCAAGTATTTATACTTATTGTATTTCATCACATACACCTTGTCTTCCACTCCATCTGGCTATATTCTTTTTTCCCTCTCTCCCTAAAAGAAAGAAGTTAGAATTCTGATATGAAAATGTGATTAAATATTGTTACCTTTTAATCATTTGGACCAAGAGTTCAAGGCTTCCCTTTTGACTGGAAAGTGAAGTTAGTAAGTGGTTTTTTTTTGGTCAAGAAGCTTTCTTCAGAAACTAGAGAAAAAAGATACAGGTTTAATGTGATTAAGGCTTGTGTAACCCTGGGGTTTTATAGAATTTTAGTGAGGTACATATGAGTGGAGCAGTATCAGCCTATTAATGTGATGAGATTTCCTTTAGGACTTCTGAGAGCTGATCAACCATTCTTTTTCCTTGTGCTAATGCATGTTGTCTATACTGATCCAGATTATGAAGAAAATGCAGATTTCAAAATAAGGTGATAGGAGAAAGCATATTTTAAAAAATTTGCTGAGGGTGACACTAAGATTAACAGTATTAGGACCTTGATTGAAGAGGTCAAGGATTTTATGAGGAGTTTTGCTATTGACTGTAATGAGACCAGGATGTCACCTCTGCGTGTGTGAAATTTTCACCTCTTGATGGCCTGTTTGTAATGGCAGAAAAAGATAAGATTACAAGGAGAGCTTCTGAAAGCCCTATTCAGGGTTCAGATCTACTAAAGACATGCATGGAAGACTGTAGTATAGCCATCTCTTTCCTAGCCAGGAGCAGAAATGGCAGGGAGCATGGTGCTGGGATTGCAGCTATCAGCAATTATATGTTCATTAATTCATTATGGCAACACAGAGAGGCTGATTCAATTTAGAAAGGCAGTCAAAGCAGTGGAGGAGCTAGAAAAATGTATAAAAAATAATTCCTGATTATTCTTCCTTGCCATCTTTTGTCAATTACCTTTAAATAATTCTAGCAGATTTTGGCATGCACTCTGGGTACATTTTCCCTGCATCAAGCTGTCTGCATGCTTCTATCCCCTCCATCACTAGTTTTCCTTAGTGATGCCTAAATATAAGTTTGTAGCTTCTTCAGTGTACTCTGATTACATGCAAACAGAGCGTGCTGGTATGCGTAGGAGATTTTTCTGAGTGTCTGGCAAATGAAATCCCTTTTCTTTAGGTCACTGAGTAGCAGCAAATGAGCTGCTTCCATAGTTTTACTGCAATTTTTATGGGGAGTCTGTATACAGTGCCTGTGAGAAAAGTGGTTGGGCTGGTTGACTCTATAATGACAAATTGCACATTATTTCTGACCCTGCTTCATTTACTTATCCTCAGAATGGTCATCCATACTTTTGGAGAGAGTTGCTGGGATGTTGGTTGCCTGTGGAGTCTGTATACATCATTTCTCCTCACTCCTTTTATTTCTATGGAGTGTTTGTGTTGCTGTCTTTGTAAAAAGAGACTGGTCTGGGAGAGACAGCAGGAGACACAACTGAGAGTCTTTCTCACTTGACATTTGGACCATAATTTAGGTTTTATGCATAGAAATGTCAGCTCAAAAGACACTTCTGTGTAGATAATGAAGCAACATAATAAATCCATTATGATGTTAAGGGAAGAAGATATGGATTTTTTTTCAGTGATTTCAGTCTAAGTACTTCAGGAGAGAGAATTAAAAAAGGCATATTTTCATATTTTAAGGCCACAAATATAATCAAAACAATTAAAAGTAAGCTACATTAAAAAGTGTTTTACATTCTGCTTGCTTACTTTGATGGAGAGTGATTATCTTACATGAAACTGATAACTATGTGATATGTAAGCTAAAGTATTTTTCTTGAAGCATCAAAGTATTGCTTCATCTTTAGGTTGCTATTGCTGTGTTATATATATAGTCATTTTATATTACCTCTATAAAAAATAACACTATATAACTTCCTGCTCCAAATATGGTAAAATTAAGCTAATGAAAAGACCAACATCTGTCATTTATGGTATATAGGTATGTTCTGAAGTGAATGGGATCTGCTTAAATGGGCAAGGCCAAAACTGGGGGTCTCATATAAATATCTTTTTTTTGTTTGTATTTTGGGTTTTAAGTCCAGCATCATAACAGAATGTAGATTATGTGCTAAGCACACATAAGTCAAAGCAAAGACAATTCTTTTTCATCCTTAAAGCAATTGCTGTACATTGGTGCAATGATCCGTCAGATTTTCATATGCAGGCTGTTATCCTCTTGTCTACAGACTTCTCCCACTAATGTTGCTGCATCAGTTAGGCAAAGGAATAATTAACTATACTGATCTTAACAGAATTGTTACTGCTGACACCAATGAAGGTAAATAAAATGAGAATCTGACTGGCATCAGGTTGAAAGTGTGTTAGCTATTGACTCAGTCTAATTATACTGAATTAAATCTAATTGCATATCATCATCCAGTCCCCAGAATTTTAATAGTAACTGAATTCTCATAAAGTATAAGGGTAATTTTGAAAAACCTGAATATAATGTAAATTCCATGTAACTTTCTCTGTAAAATTTAAATTTGGAAAAATTAAGCACTGTTTAAATAAAATAACCATTTTGATCAGGAAGATTTTGTCAGAAACTACTAATAAATACACAAGATTAACCTGAATAATAAATGAGTAGCTCTAGGTTTTTCACCTGTTTTATTTTATTATCTATTTCAACACTCTATTATGTAATACTGAATTAGAGAAGTTTTGTCATTTATTATGCAAAAAGGTACTACAACCAGTACTTCTGTTTTGAAAGATGACTGCTACATCTGAATTCTCTGCATTTACCCTGGTGTAGAATTATGTTGGCTATGGCACCAATAGAACTAGAAATATAGATACAATTTTTGTGTAGAAGATAGCTGAAGAAACAGTCCTCTCTGAATCAGGAATTCATTTGGTTCTAACCATTTTGAAGCTGGTTAATTGTTTAAAGTCAAAGTAATGCAGTGCATATGGGCACTAAGCATCGATGCTACATAGCAGTTGGTACTTGATACCAGTTGTTTCATTCTGCATCAGTCATTAAAACTTGTATTGATTAAACACTAAACCTAGTGCTGCTAGAGGAAATAAAAGGAAGTTTAAGCAAGTGAAAAATATTTTTTTTTGATCTGCAATAGATGAGGAAGCTCTTTAATTTAGTAACTGCAAGGTTATTCAGTGCTGTGGTTCCCATTTCCTAATAGTAATAAACTGTAGCTCTGTCATTTCACTTTACATCAATTTTATTTTACATTGATTTACTTTACATTGATTTTTTCTTTTACATTTATTTTCTTTTGCAATACATCTGAAAATTAATAGAAGCTTTGCCTATTTAATTGCAGTTCTGCAATAAAAGGAGAAAAATTAAAAATTGCGTGTGAGGGTAGAGCCAGTAAAATTTTAATGATTTAAATGTAAGTATTTCTGGGAAGCAAAAGGAAGTGTTGGACTTGGATATAAGTTTAACACAGGCAACTGGGTTAGGCAAGATCATCTTGGCTGATGGCAGCTAGAAATCACTGTCTCTAATAGAGGAGTATCACTGGGGAGCAATGGGAAATGAATATGTAATCAAAGAACTCTTTATCTCCATCCTGCCTCTAACCTCAAAGTGGAAGCTGCAAGAAGAGGTCACTACAGAACTATTCTCCATGGTATAGTATCTTGGATCTGTTCTAGAGGGTCTCATTTTTTTTTCTTTCTTGTACTTGGTCAAGGGTCATACGAACACCTTATGTACTGCAGAAGACATCCCTCTCACATAGCTGTCAGATATATCATGATAAAAACAGTCTCAAAGTGGAACAAAAAAAAAATCACATTTGTGTTATTTGAATTCCCATATTCCCATTGTGCTGGAAATGTGTACGATATACAGGGTTGAATAATTTATGCTTGGATAGACAGTAACATCAACTAATATCAGAGTTCTGATTGTTTCTTGATTTTTTTGAAGGCCCACTCTATTTTGGTGCTGAGTTCCTGATGAGAAGGAATCATCTTTCTTGTACTAATGGAAATAAATTGATTTTAATAATGTGATAGAATTTATTCACTGTTCAGTGTATAATTCCTGGAACGAGAAAGCATCAACAGGAGAGCCCTCCATTCTGTGTAAGTATGTAAAATCTGCCATTTTGTTATAGAATGGGGTATGTTTTCTGTTTTTTGTTATTACTGACTCACAGAAGGTAATTGCAGCTTTGTGTATAAGTACTGGAGACAGTTTGGATAACTGAATTGTGTCACTGAAGTAAAGAAACTGAAAAAAGGAAGGCACATTCAACACTTCACTTTTTGGAATAGTGAGTTAGAGAGAAGCTGTGCCCTCACCTGTAAGAGAGAGAGCTAAACTCTTCATTCCTCTCTACAATATTATTAAATGCAGTTGATTTCAATCTGCTGTTTCAGCAGCAAAGGAGGACTTTTTCTGCATGCAGCAAAAGCGTTTGTTATACAGATTTCAGTAACCCTCTACTTACTGTATCCAGTGGACATAAATTCTGTTCAGATAACGTGGAATGCTGTGATTGTGTCTAAGCACTTAGAGTTCTAGGCATGATTGTTCATGAAGACTAGGATTCATTTTCCTGCATGGAGAAATGTTAGGTGCCACTCTAAAATGATGAATCTGAATTTATTTGTGGGGAAATGGCTCTTGATTGTAGCACTAAGTTCCCTATATGTACAAGTATATATCCTCTAGATGCTCAGTCCTACATCCCAAGCTGTGGCGTCTTTCTGTAGGCTCATCTAGATAGTTAAGCATTCTTATGCATGCAAGGTGCTGACTATATTGTTCAGCAATTGAATTAATTTTTTACTTGCTTTGTTTCTTCTTCCGAGTACTGCATTACACCAGATCTCATAAAGAAGTGTCTGGAGTATTGCACAGTATCTGTGTACATTGCCTCTTCTCAAACCCAACATAAAATAGCCAGTTAAAACACTGATGAGAGGAAACATTGCCAAGAGAAAGCAGCTGGCCAGTATACTGGCCTGTGACTATGTAGCCGTGGGTAATCACGGTGATATTACCTATACACACTAATGGGACAACACTGAACCAGTATTGATACAGTCTGTGCTGGTACAAAAAGACCTTCTTACATATGATAGTGCTTTTGTGAGTAAGGTTGTTTTTCTTTCTTATGTTTTTTTTCCCACAGCTTTTTCCCACTGTCTGTGGAAGCCTGAGTCCCAGTCTTTCTCATAGCTCTGAACATAAAGTTCTCTACCAACCACAGACAACCAGCATGGACACCATAGCCTAATTTTTTTTTCCTTTTGCTGCCTGAATGGTGCAGAATTGTGGATTACAGGCCTCTCAGTGATCTGGAATCAAGAGGGAAAACGGCAGAAGGAAAAAAAAAAAAAAAAACCTTTTCCTGCGACAAGTCCTGTTACACTCAGCACCCAAATCACAAAACCCAGCTGGATGAGTGGATTCTTCCTAGTCACAAGACATGCATCAGCCACCATTCAGCTCTGCCTGCAGTTTCTAGTACTTCTTATGCAATTTTTATGAAAGTCTGGTTATAGGCCAGGTGAATGTCTTTGTGTAGCCAACCTTTGATGGCAGGAAGGAGATGGCAACCAAAGAAACCCAGGCTTGACAGACAGAAAACAGTGAAGCTTGAGCAGCATCCTGCTATTGCTCAGCATACAAATGATTACCAGCTCACAGCACACAATTCTAGACAAGCCAAGTATAAAACTTGGGGACAATAGAGGCATGAGTGCTTCGCTCTAGTGTCTTCAGTACTTGGTGCTCCAGGCTTAATCAGAGCTATTAGTGGAGAATGCTTAAGCATTATGAGTATGTGCTCCTAGCATGGACAGTCAGCAGTTTTGTCCAGGTCCTGCCCATGTTACACATTCAAAACCAGCTTAGATTTACTATTTATTCCTCAAGTCTCTGGTTCTCCAGGTTGATAACGTCCCATGATTTTGATTCTTTGCCTGCTCGTGACCAGGAAAATAAATCTAAATTGTCTGGGGTGTTTAAAATACAGAGAAGTAGACAGGTGTCTAGATACAGTAGTTGTGATATTTGGCTTTCGAGATTGTGAAATACATGCTGGATAGAGGACCTAGAGAAAAAAATCATTTAAAGCAACTTGGTAATGCTCTGTCTTTGTTTTGTGTGTTTCTGGACTGAACTGAATAAATGGATAGAGACACTTGATTCAAGTTCCCCTCCTTCAGACTGGAGTGGACATTTGAAACTAGCAATCCTGTGCTCTCTCTGCTCATGACAGTGGTGCTTCACCTGATGATCTGTCCCAGTCATATCCAGGAGAGAGCTGACATAGCAATGCCAGAAGTGGGACAGCTGTGTTTGGTCTGAAATCAAGCCTGGAGGTCCTGCAGTGTAAGAAGTTTTTCAGTTTTTCATTTCTTAAATAGTTAAGTGTCTGCTGAGTGACAGACAGGCAGTTCGAGTAGAGAACAAGAATGCTGGGAGAGCTGGAATCTCTAGGGCTGTACTCAAGAAGTTGTGGTGGTGCTTGAGTGCAGGGTTTAGTTGCTTATCTTGCATGGTGGAATTACAAGTCGTTATTTTCCTCTTATCCTGCAGCTGGGGAAACCTTCCATCTTCTCCTGTCAGATACAGGTGCTATGATAGGTCTGAATTCCTCTAATTCTTAGGGCTGGCAATTGAGCAGTGTATACAACCTGTCACATCTGGCTTTTTATTCTGCTGAATCAGATTAAGCTACCTGTACCTGTATCTAGCCTAAAACGCTGGCATCTCTGAGATGATTTTCATGTCAGAACAAGTTTGGGGGTGATGACTGGAAAGGGACAGTTCTGACTTCTTCAGGTGTCAGCTTCCATTTTTTACTGCTTGGTCAGGTTGTCTCGCAAATACTTAAAAGAGCATGTGTCCTCTAGGCAGAACATAGGTGTCTTTATCTTTGAACTTCCTTTCTGCCCAACTGGAAAAATTAGTAGCTGTAGACACAAACTTAATCTAGCTCTTTCTTATTAGCTTAGGGGAAATCACTGAGATCCAGGAAACTTGTCTGACAGCTCTGAGAATTTCTTTCTAGGCTGTGCCTCTGGTATGGGTCTGGAAAAAGGTCCAGAGGCAGGAGAGCTTGTCTGAAGGTTATTCTGGTGCTTCGCTGAAGGTCATCCTAAAATACAGTACCAGGGTTTGTGGCAGCCTCTCCACATTCTATGTGGAGCTTCATGGAAGGGGCAGGTGTTACATGAAGTGCTCACAATTTCTGGATACTGAACTTTTATAAACTTCAGTTTAGAATGTTTCCCTCTCCTGGGATACATGACATTATTCATGGTCCTGATGTATGGCCATGAAATCTTACTGGTAGCAGAATTATACAACTACATGTGACCTTCCAAATGAGGTCACATGTGGCTCCCAGACTGCCCCTTGCTATAGAATCTGTAGTACCCTGATCTGGGTCAAGGGATTTTCTTTAGAAGTGAAATGGCTGATTGTCTGATTTTCACACACGAACTTTGGTAGAGGCTTTCTAAGGGGAGAGTGAAATATGATGTCTTGGCAATGTGGCAACAAACTTTTAAAATCTTATTTCTTAAATGTTTTATTTTTCTAGAAAATTGTCTTTTAAGTGATACATATTCTTGAACATTGAGAAATTAGGAGAGCACAAAGTATTCAGCAAGTGCTACAGAAAATCTGACGTCCATGAGGACATTAGTGAAGAACTTGTTGATATCACTGCTGCTTCTCTGCAGCTTTAAGGGGATGTACACTGCTGTCACTTGAAGAGGTCAGTTCTTTGCTCAGAATGATCATAACAAGTCATCTTGATCTTCTGTCAGATCTCATTTAGACTGGATACACCATCAAATATTGATATGCAGAGAGGTTATTATATGAAAAAAACCCACGATTTAGCCTGTAAAAATGGCATAGGTAAGTGAGAGTCCAAAGCTTTCTGGACTTAAGTCAGACTTACGCATCTAAATAATTTAAGAATCTTCTTAACTCTTTCCATAAATTCATAAGGGAAAATTCACCTACTGTTGCTAGGAAATTAACAGTAAGCATATAATCAGATCAAAAAGAAAAGTGGTTCTTTACCTCTTTCCTCCAAGTGAACTTTTAATTTTCTGGATGAATGCTTTTTGAAAAATACTTTTGTCTTTCAAATTTCTCTTTCTAATTACCTGGTTTAGAAAGTATCTTTCTCCCAACTCATTGCTCCTTTGCGCTGTGTAGTTTCTTGAATGGATTGTAAAAGAACTCATGCTGTGGTCACTGCTCCCTAGAGTAATTTCCACGGCATTTTGCCTTTATATCACAGTTGTACCTCTGGTGAGTTGTCACACCAAGCAGAATTACTTTTTCAGTATTTATAGCCTAAATACTCACAGAGATTTCAGTTTCCTCCTTGGGTGCTTCTATAAACCATGAAGACTTTTTTTCTTCAGAATTCTTAAAATCAGTATTTTCTGTAAAAATATTTAGGTACCTGCAGTTTTGAATAGTGCACCCTTTTCACTTGATTTATCATAAAAGCATAGATTTGTAAAATGGTTAGGGTTGTGAGGGACCTGAAAGATCATCTAGTTCCAATTCCCCTGCTATGGGCAGGGACTCCTTTCCCTAGACCAGGTTGCTCAGAGCCGCATCCAACCTGGCCTTGAACACTGCCAGGGATGGGACATCCACAGCTTCTCTGGGCAACCTGTTCCAGTGCCTCACCACCCTCACAGTAAAGAATTTCTTCCTAATATCTAACCGAAACCTACTCTCTTTCAGTTCTAACCCATTTCCCCTTGTTCTGTCTCTACATGTTCTCATAAATAGTCCCTCTCCATCTTTCTTGTAGGCTCCCTTCAGGTACTGGAAGGCTGCAATTAGGTCACCCCGAAGCCTTCTCTTTTCCAGGCTGAACAATCCCAAGTCTCCCAGCCTTGCCTTGTATGAGATGTCTTCCATCCCTCTAGTCGTCTTCTTGGCCCTCCTCTGGAGTCACTCCAACAGATCAATGGCCCCCCTGTGCTGAGGACCCCAGAGCTGGGTGCAGTATTCCAGGTGGGATCTCATGAGAGTGGAATAGAGGGGCAGAATCACCTTCATTGACCTGCTGGCCATGCTGCTTTGGATTTATTTCACAGGCCTTTAAACAACTTCTTTCTTTCTAAGATACATGTCATACCTTTTAAAAATCAAATTAATGTGGTTGAAAGTAACAGTCTCAGTAGTAAAGTATGTCTAAAACTATGTTCAGCAAAGCCTCCTTTGCTAAATAAAAATTTTAAGCTGTTATTTATTAAAGTATGTGGTGAAGTGCATCTTGTTAAAAGGATGAAATACATTATTACAACAGATACATGCAATATTTTTGAATTCAGTGTATTTTTTCATATGTACAGTATGTACAAAACTGAATTTCTTCTCCACAGAATTTATGTTCATTTATTTTCATGTTTACTTTAAATGCTAACATAGAGGAAAATTGCCACACACTTAGCACCATCGAAAGGTAGGCATTACAGAAGTGATTGTAACTAAATTTCATAAATACTGGGAGTTGATGTTATCAGAAATACATGTGTCTGTTAAATCTAGCCATATACTTTGAAATCTGTTCCTTTGAAATTTCAATTTAATAATTTAGAACTTGGTCCTGCTCAGCATACACTGAAAAAACACAAAATGAAACTAAAGTCTGGTGCCTTTAAAGTACCTGTGGCAGATACTAGACTTCAGTGCTCTATAAAAATAGAACTGTACCTGCCTAAATTTAAAAATGCTTACCCTGCTGGTTTTGATCTTCTCCTGTCAGTTATAGTAGTATTCTTTGAAGACTTCCTCAGTGATTTTATTTTTTTAAATATAGAGATATTAAATACATTTTTTCTAATAATCTTGGTAGAAAGTGAGGCTTTTAGCTCAAAGCAAAGATTGCACAGTTTGAGAATTTTATCTGTCTTCAAACTACAAAGACCTGTTGAAGAAAACAATGACACCTCTCTAGATAGAAAAGCTCTTAGATTTATTTTGTGAATTTCAGTTTTCTTTTTCGCTTTTTCTTTTAGTTCTAGTGATGAATGTGACTCATGTGAGATGAAGGAACCCTTTTAATATTTGTGTTTTTCAGCAACAGTGGAAGTACTGTAGTTAAAGAAAAAAAACATAGTGCAAGGCTAATCATAAAATTTGGTGGCAGCAATGGGCAATGTTGAAGTGAGAGGATTTTTAAAAATTAGAATAATTGGATTGATGGCTGGAAAGCACATCTAAATGGGACCATCTTTGTTATATTATTAGCAAATTAAAAAAAATATGGACAGATATCTGAAAAGATATTACAGGAAAAAGATACTGCATGAATATAAAGATTTACTCCTATGCCATAGATGGACATAGGTTCACATAGATAACCAGGCAAAATATTATTGTGGTTGAAGCTGATTAGAGAAGCCCAGGTAGGAAGTGGTGCTGGAGGAACACCCGGGACACTCAACAATCTGTATATGTGTTGTCTGAGAGCAGGAATGTGCTAGTAAAGGGAGGAGTTAGGGAAAGTTGTTAAAGCATGATCTGAGGAAGAAAAAGATCAAGTTTAATTGATTGTGTGTAACACTAACATTGTTTCTCATTTTAGAAAGCAGAGCTGTAGCTTTAAATGCCTCTCTTTCGTGATGGAGGTTTTGCTCTGGCAAGGAGAGAGTAATTGTACATATTTTTTGTCAAAGCAGCTGCTGTAGTCTGTAATGCATTTTCTTTGGCAGATGTCCACCTTTAATTGTGACTTCTGTGCCTAAACCCAGGTAACAAAAGATTCTGTATTCCAAGGAAAAGGTGTCTTTTGTCACTCACAACACCAGCAGATATTCCTGAACTGAAAAAGGTATTTGTTCGAGAAAAGCCTATAATTTTTCTTTCTGAACATGATGCCTAATATCCTTGCTATATGCAGTGCAGCATGAAAAAAACCCCCATGTTTCTGGTGTCTTATCAGTATTAAGAGGAAAGACAAAGAACTTTTTCCTGTGTCTTGGCACACTGACTGTTTTGTTTTTTTTTGTCTGTGTGTGGAGGTCTTTTATTTTTGTTATGGTAATGGTTAAAAAAATATGAAACTTTGAAAGAGATAATAAATGCTACTTCTTCTTTTTTTTTATTGTCCAGCACTTGAACTATGTGAATAAGTATTCAAATGTTATAAAATGGAAGTAGTAGAACATTCCTATAGATTTCAGCAGGACTGAATTTTTATTATTGCATTGATAAATGTATTTTGCACTTTCCTCCTGCTGAAATGGAAATGTTTGCTATCTTGCTGTATTTAAACTTTAAAAAAGTACATGAAACTGTTTTGCCTTTGATTTGCCTACTTAATGAGTTGCCTTGAAGCTCTCTTTTTATTTTATTTTTTATTTTTCCTGTTCCCCTTGCCCCAAGCTGTTGCTGTCATACTTACATTTATTTCTGAATGCAAATTCTGCATTTCTGTAGACCATTCTAACTTTTACTTACTGGTTCTTTTCCTTGTATCTTTATCATAATAACTGACTATTTTTGTTGAAAGCATGTCTTGGGGTAAAGTTCAGTTCCTTACATCATATTCTGGCAGCCTAGCAAATTCTCTTAACCTTTTCCATGTCATCTTCTGTCTCCTGTTCTGTTTCTTAGCTTTGGGGTTATTTTTTCTTGTCTAGCTGCAACTGGATCTTTTTACCTGCCTCTAGGAAACGGGTATTCTTCCTAGTTCTACTAAAAAAGAGGAATTGAGTATGTAGCATGCCAGCTTTATAGGGCTTTGTCAGTTATATTAGGAGAGATGCTTCTTTTTCTAGGTATTAAAAAAATCTTTGTAAGGTGATTAAACTAAACAGTATTAATGGACTGTTAACAGTATTAATGGACTATTAACATAGCTGCAGCACCTGTAAAACTATTTTTTTACCCCTAAAAAGTGAAAAGGCTGTGGGCTGTTAACTTTTGTCTGGATAGGCTCAGTTGTGTGCTTACGGTATTGTTTATGGGGTTTGTTTTGCTAGTGCTCGAAAAAGAATAAATAACTGATAAGACTTTGGTTCACATTGGTAGCTGTTTTATAAATATTTAGCTGTTTCATCAGTATTAAGTCTCACACCATCTATAACAAGTTTAAATTTTTAGTGGAAGCATCAACTAGTGTTTCTTTTCACATACTCAATAATGTATGTAAATGTGAGCTTGGAATCATTGAACGGTTTTGGTTGTAAGTGGACCTCGAAGATCATCTGATTCCAACCCCTCTGACATGGGCAGGGACATATTTCACAAGGTCAGGTTGCTCAAAGCCCCAGCCAACCGGAATTTGAACACTTGCAATGATGGAGCATCCACAACTTTCCTGGGCAATCTATTCCAGCATCTCATCATCCTCATTGTGAAGAATTTCTTCCTTATGTCCAATCCAAACCTACCCTCTTTCAGTTTAAAACCATTGCCCCTTTTCCTGTCACTTACAGGTCTTGGTATAAAGCTTCTCTGATCCTCCTTTTAAGTTTCCCTTATGTCTGTTGAAGGGCTGCAGTAAGGTCTCTCTTAGCTTACTCATACGGGATAAAATCAATTCCATGAAGCCAATACTTTATTTTACTGGGAAGTCAGGCTATGAACTAGTGCTTCAATAGCTGAATACTCAATAATTGTCCTTCTGTAGGTAAGTAGAAGATTAATTTGCATTGTTGTTTTGGTTTCAATGTCACTACATCACTCATTTTCTTATAATTGATATAATAGTCTGAAAAATTTTCAGTCACAAATGCTGGATATTGCTTCCTAGTCTTACTCAATCTTTGTCTAGTCTAGAGATCCTCAAAAAGAAAGCTTATGCTTTGCCTGGTTGCTATTTTTGGAGCTTGAAATGACCTGAGTTTTGGCTCTGGCAAAATTTGAGTAGGTTTTGAAAGGAGATGATGTGACAGCATTCATTTTTTGGGAAACCTCATCCGGTTTTATACAGGCTATTCTAGCCACAAGTTTATGGTTAGGGATTTTTGTGTTCATGAGGAAAGTAGCTTCTTCCAGCTGTAGGACAGTGTAGTTGTTCTATAATTACTTGCTTTAAGCTCAAATTTTATATTGCCAGTAAAGCATAGTTGAAGTTGAAAAAAGAGCTTTTTTGTTGTGAATATCTGTGCCTTTATTTAAGTTGTCTGTCTTTATTAAATAAATAGTTTTAATTATTTAGTAACTAATTGGGTGTCGCAAGCCGACACGAAAGAAAGATGCAGACACCTGTTGAAGAGAGAGCCAAAAACTGGGGCCGAACTGCCCCAAACTTTATTTTATATGTCTCTTAGAAACCACAGTGGATTGGAGGGAGAACTTGCCGCCCCTCAATCACACTGGTCAAAGGAAATATCCATCAAATCTCTCCGCCCAGGAGAAAGGAATGTAAATAATAGAATACCGTTACAAAAACATGGTTATGTTTCCAGAGAATGTGTGAGAAACAGTTACAGAAGAATGAAAACATCAAGAACTGCAAGACTCAGGGCAAGAATTAGGTTAGGCATTTTCTGCTAGGTGGGATGCATTTTTCTTCTCTTTTCTTTCCTTTTAAATTATGTGTTAGGTTTTACTTTGTGTAGCTCTGTTTAGACAGATCTAACCATGAAGATGTCCGTGTGTCCTAAAGTGAAGAGAAATTTGATTACCATGATATTAATGAAAACAAATAAAATTAAAAAAAATAGTAGTGTGTTTATGCTACGTAAAAAAAAAGCCAAACCAAAAACAAAAACCAACCCTGGTTAAAGGTTATACTGGAAAATATTTCAGTGTGATGTTTATTTACCAGTCTGTGGTATGGCATGCATAATATCCTTGAACATAATGATGCAGCTTCTGTTGGAATATGTTTCTAGTTTGATTTTCAGTATAGTAGGTGTTGTTAGGTATCTCCAGTGAGGAGTGTGCAGCAGAAAGTCTGCAGCTGTATGAGCAGTCATGGACTGTAGACAGGTTGTTGGGACTTTGCCAGCAAAAGTAACATAAAATCTTTTCCTGTTTGTGTATCTGGACTTACTTGCTATAAGAATTTGGCAGAAAAATCCATTATAACAATATAATTTTAATTATATTCTCTTATGGTTCTTTTGTGGGGAAAAAAAATCTAGGGCTACTTTCATTAACTTCTCTTTTCCTATAGAAATATGGTTACTAAAGTGACTTATGCTTGAATGGCAGGTGACAGTTCTTTTAGATACGTATGTGATTTTAATGCAGAAAAAAAGGTGAAAATTATATTTTTCACAGTTTAAAGCTTGAGTTTTCCTAAAAGTGGACTGTTTAATTCTATACTGAATATCTTGTAAATTCCTAAACCCCTTTTACTTTCTGGTATACTCACAAAGACTGTATCTCTGCTTTTATCTTAATTCCAATTCATTCAGAATGTACCAATATTCTGTTTCATGTTCGGAATGACATTCTGTATCTCCTGTTTTGGTGGGGGTTTTTTTCTTTGTTTGGTTGGGGTTTTGGTTTTTTTTCTCTTTACTGCTGGAAGACCCATCTTCCTCAAAGTTACATAGACAAGTTTCTCTTCATTGCTTACACCAGACATGTGCTGGAAGCCCAGTTCTGTTCCACCTCCCCCATTTTTTTTGTCCCTTCCTGCCTCTGTGCCTTTACTAAACCACCTGTGCACTTTCCTTTGAGTCCCAAAGGCTTCAGAATGTCCTGTTTTATTTGACATTAATTTTGTTTATACTAGTTTGACAAGTGATGGTTGAATTTAGAATTGCTTCTGCAACCTGAAAATACTTTTTTAAAGATGACATATTTACCTTTCAGTTTCAAATTCTATTGGCTTCTTAAAATTATACAGCAGTAATTAAAATCATTGCATTAGCTACTGTTTGTGATTATCATATGATAGATTTGGATAAATCACAAACTAGGTGCTATGTTACCTCCCTGCTAAGAGAGGGATGAATACTCATTTTTATGTGTAAGAAAATAGCTTTTGCTATTCTTTTACATATTGTAGAGGGAGCAGCAAGAGGAATAGTCTCATTGAAGCATAAAATGAATTCTGTGATTCTCTTTGACTGGTTGACATCTGCAAACCTGTTCATTCCTACAGAATAACAAAATACTTCCAACCCCCCACAAAACCCAAAATCTTTCTTCACATCTGAGTGCTCTAAGTTCATATTCTTAACAAACTGATTTTAATATAAAATCATAGAGTATCTCAAGTTAGAAGGGGCCTATAAAGATCACCAAGTCCAACTCTCTGCACCTCTTGGACTGCGTGAAACTCACCCATATGACTAGGATCATCATCCACATATTCCTTCACTTCTGGCAGGCTTGGTGCCATGATCCCTTCCTTGGGGAGCCTGTTCTATTGACCAACCACCCTCTCAGTGAAGAACTGTTTCCTAACATCCAAGCTGAACTTCCTCTCACGCATCTTCATTCCATTTCCTTGTGCTTTATCTATTGGCTGCGAGACAGGTCAGCATCTCCCCCCACACTGCTCCCCTTGAACCTGTAGACCGTGTGCAGGTCACCCCTCAGCCTTCTCTTCACCATGTTGGACAAACTGAGTGACCTCAGCTGCTCTTACAGGGCAAGATTTACAAGGTCTTGGCATCAAGGCCTTTCGCCATCCTGGTCCCCTCCTCCAGACACATTGTAATACCTTAATGTCCTAATGTTGACGTACTTAAAACAGCACACAGTGCTCAGGGTGTGTCCACACCATGCAGGGAAGAGCAGGACAGTCACATCCCCCAGTCAGCTGTTGATGCTGTGCCTGATGCACCCCAGGACACGGTTGGCCTGTTGGGCTTCTAGCGCACACCACTGACTCATACTCAACTTGCTATCGACCAGGACTCCTTCTTGGCTGTTCACAAATGCAGCCTCATCCATGAATATTCAGATTGCTGATTCTGAAAGAATATGAAGAAAAATAAGCTTTTAATGTATTTAAACAACTTCTTTATATGTTTCATGTATTTGTGATGGCAGGTGCAGTGTTCTGCATTGCAAGTGTCTGTCAAAACCTGTGAGTTCTAATTCCAACTGTTTTCATCCAGTCAGGGTTGCTTGTTTAATTAGAAAACAAGTGTTGAGTCATCTTTAGCCCTGGTTTTGCTTGTTGTGCTTTTGTTTTCACCTGAACCAAGTGGGACTTTTTTTGTATGTGCATAGGAATGGTTTGGGGGTTTTTATTCTGTTGTGTGTTTGTGTGTTTTCTTAGTTTTTTTCCCCCTTTTTTCCCCAAGTCATAATGAAACTTAGTGGGTTTAGATTTTTCTAAAATTCTGGGATTTTTCTCGAGGTCTTGATATCTGCAATTCAAAACTGAATTAAAGTGTTGAAAGAGTAAGCCCACAGAGTTGAAACTTAATTGAGTATGCATGAGAAATGTTTCTGATTAGAGTACTTGCCACAGTTGTATACTTATCAAGATGGGAAACTGAGTCACTTGGTAAGAAGTCCATTATTTTTTGTATGTATATATGCAGATGCAAAAGCGTATGGATACAGAATTAATTTTATTAAGTTGGGAGATTTATCTGTAGCGTGTTGTTACATAAAAATTTTCTTTGGAACTGATAGCTGATACTTATGTCTGAGATTTGCAAAGGTTTAAGCTTCCTTGTAATTAAGTGTATGTACAAAAGAATTTGCATTAAAATTAGTTGCAAGTATATGTGTGTTCATATATGCTCAGACATGGAGTAAGAGTGGGCAAGAGCTTGGTCTGAGTGTGGATTGTGTTAGGTTTTTTCCCATCCTTCTGCACAAGACTTACTTTCAATGGACTTAATGAATGTCATTAGCTTTCCCCATTATTTTGTCATAGTGCTGTTGCTAAATGAATATATATACTTGCAGCAGAGGTCAAAATTTTCTCACAAGTTCTGCTTTATGAGTTGAATTTACCACCCAGATGCATTAATAAGTCTCTTGCATTGTGGCTGGCAATTTCCTGTAGGAAAGATGCATTAGAATACTGATTTATAAATTATCAGAGATAATGTTTATTATTTTCCCAGTGACATTGGTGAAATCACAGAAAACTAATTGAGCATGAAAATAATTTTCAGACTTTTGTGATCCAGTTTGATTGCCTGATACAGAAAGTCTGTTTTCTTGGTTTGTATTCCACTGCTGAAAATGCCAAAGTATTAATCAAACTTCCATGTATCATTTAGTCTCTGCTGAATCATACTCTTAAAAAATGTCAGTTTAGAATTATAACTTGTCTTGTGAAAACAAGTACAGCTCTACAGTAATCTATTGTCAAAGGACATTTAATGTAAATGTTCTTCAAAGCATCAGCTGCAGTGAAAGGTTTATTTTCTTGTAAGACAAACTCTACAAAATTTTTTATTTATCAAACATTGCAAGTAACTGTTTCAACAATTAAAGACTTTGTGGTAATAGTTCTTTAGACATTGAAAAGCCAAAATTGAAGTCTAATGTGTCTAGAAGCTAGTGTAAAGAAACTTGTCCAATCTTTGAGAAAATTAAATGACAGCAAAATTAAATTTTTCTTGGTTTTCTTGTCTAAATTTTTATAAAATAACTCAGCTTATATGTTCTTTGGCTTTCCACAGGAAAACTTGTTGGTAGTGAACAGAAAACTAGTTGACTGTTAAACAACAAAAGCTGAAGGTTTCTTGATGGTAGTAAACACTAAAATCCTGTTGCTGCTAAGCAGAAAAATCTACTTTTCCATCATAGATTTAAATGGAAGATTTTGACTTATCTCAGTTACTTTTAATGCATGAAATAACATTGTACATCAATCATGTCATGTAATGAATCACACCTATGTAAAATTTCCATGTAGAGGTTGCTTTTACTTCCTGCTAAGCTTGCCAACATCTTCCATATACCTATAGAACCTCTCCTATGTCAATTCTCTCATTCATCTGACTATCACTTTGTAAAAATCTTAAAGATGTCAATCTCCTCTCATCATTGTGCTTGGTGCCTGCACTAAGCCCTGTTTTCCCCCTGTGTTCTGTTTGCAAGTTCCAAGGTCCTTGCAGGAGGAATTACTTCAAGTGCTACATAAACACAAGACAATGTTGTTTTCACCTGGGGTCTCTGTGTGTTACATGATGGAAGTAGCTGACTGCTTTCTGTAGGTGATTGCCATGATTCTTGGCTTGTGTTTCACCTATTTGTAGGTGCTTCTCTTTCTTTGTATTCTGGGGACTCCTGACCTAAAATGAAGTGTCATGAATTTGTATTTTCCATGTCTTGCTCCTGTGTAATATTTGATTTTCTGGAAAATTTTGTGTCTTGTATAAGTCAGTATTACAAACAATCCAAATATGCCTGCAGATCTGAAGTTCTCTGCTTTATATTTTCTTCAAATATAGTTTCTTGGACTAATATTTTAAGACTAGGTAATAAAATTCAGAAACCATTTTAAAATGTTTTTTTTCCTAAAATGATGCCTCATCATAAATGGCTTAGACTTTCCCAAAATGAGAAATATATGTGTATATAGAAGAGTACAATTACTTACCTGCAAACGAGGTAACGCTTATACAGCTTTTTGAGTATGCCTGAGTATGACTGAAGGAATTAATCCAAGACTGGATACTATTTCTTCATAGGAGAAAATGGTATAAACAAGAAGGTCATGTTTGAGACCTGTGTTTTAAAATCCACATAAATGTACTAATTCAAGACCATTGAGGCATGGTGTTCCATATTTGTCATTTCAAAACAGTTTTGATAACTTCTAAAGGTCAATTAAATAGCAGAGTATTGAATGTCTTATTAAATGGTTTGAATCCTGGATGGGACATCTAGGTCCTAATTTAATGGAAGTAGCAAAAGTGGTTCAGAAGAAACCAAAGATACTTTTGTAGCCTCTGTGGAAGAGCTGGAGAGCAGCAGAATATTACGATGTTTCACCTTGAGGTTTGTCTGCATTCATCCAAACCAAGTGTCAAAGCAAAGCTTACAGAGACATATTGTGTTCTAAAAATATGAACTGTTTGCAGATCAGGTTCTCTTGAATATGATTATCCATGATAATATCTATATGTAAACATACAATTGAATGTAAATTTGGATTTTTCAAGGGTATTTAGCTATAACTTCACTGTAGCCTTTTTGAAGGCTGTGGTGATACTCAGTTTAGTAGTGTCTTCCCTTGTGAACTACCCTTAGGGCATAGAGAAGCATTAACTTCTGATACCTGCTTTCCTCTTTTCATCAGATTTGTGGAGAATCTGAGAAGTGCATTATGTTTCCCTGGTTTCAGCAGAGCCTGTTGGCAGAACTCTGGAAATACAGGATGGAACTCTTATCCCCTACAAGTGCCTGTGTGTGTTGACTAGTGATACAGTCTCAATTATGTTTTAAATTACTTGAAGTGGCAGAAATGATAGAAGTAAAAATTTGTGCTTCATGGAACTCTGAATTTTAGGATTCGTTTTTCCCTAGGAGATGTTCTTTTTGTTTCCAAAATGATTTTAAGCAGTACTAGTTAAAATCTGGCATAATTAAAAGAAAAATCAAAATGCAGACATAAATGAGCCTGTCTCATATTTTCTATTTCTGCTATGAAAGCACCATAGGACAGGCCAGTCCCTCATCTGGTGTGGTCCCTGCTACTGGCTGGTTCTACTTGATACAGGACAAATATTGTACATCAGCTGTACTTTGTGAGGGCACAGCTCTTTTTGGCCCAGCCAAGGGGCTGGCATGAAGGAGGGAGATGGGACAACTTAAGCTGCAGCAGAAGTATTTCTGCAGCTGCATGGTGAACAAGTTCCAAATCCTGATGAGGCTGAAAAATGTTTTTGTTTTGTTTTGTTTTATTAGCTATATCGTATTTCTAACTGGTTTCACCAGGAAACAGAGCAGAAGCTTGTGCAATTTGTTGTAATTGGCATAGCACAAGTCCAGCCAGCACCTTAACAACATTATTTAATCCTGTTGATTGAGGCCTTGGATCTTTTTATGGTGGAAGACATCATCTCATCTTGCTTTTTAGAAAACTTGTTTGTTTCCTCTCTGTAGTAGACAGTGAGTGTGAAAGAGATTGCTGAAATAGCTGTATGGCTTTATTGCTGCTTAAGAGAGTTTCAGGAAGGAGGATTTTTCTTACTGGACAGAAGTCTGAGCCTTTCACAACAGTGTGAGCCCTGTGCTCACAGCATATGTGAGGTCTAACACTGCTTATTATTGCATATGAGTAATTAGTAAAACACAGTGATTTAACTTATTGTTCAAAATAAATAGTTGCACATTAGAAGTATATCTGAGGAGTCTCTTCAGATTCTGTAAGATGTATTCTTCTGTTAGGCACTGCATCTAAAATTACTTTGTTGGGGAAAATATAAACATATGACAATCCAGCACTTGCTGCTAGAGTGGTTCTTTAATACTAAACCTCCTAAGGTATGTACTGCAAAATTATTACAAACTTCGAAAAGTCTTTAAGTAGATACCAAATTAAGAGACCTGAACACCTTGCCGTAAAATACTTAATCCTGCACTGAGATCTGGATTCTAAAGGCTTTGCTGTGGAACCACTAAATTACCACTGAAAGCAGTTACATATCCCAGTATCTATTGGAATAGACTTTGGTCTTTTTACTGGAAGTAAATCTGTACTGTATTTGCATATAAAGGTCAGTGCATAATAGCATATGCTGCATAATGGCCTGGTTTTGGTTAAGCTTTTTCTTACTTTACATTTGTAAACCAATTATAATAGCTATTTGCTTTCTGATGTCTTTAAGTCCTTTGTGTTGGAATTCACACCATTCCTTAACATCTTACCACCTTTTCCGTATGCCAGCTTACTTCCTAATCAAGTTCAGAAGTTTGATACAAGGTTAGAAGGATTCAATTTGGCACTCTGGGTTTATCTTATATGGGTGCAGATCACTTCAGTAAAAGTTTGCAGTTATTTGTCTTCATGTCTTTATGTTGTTATGCATTTATTATTATTTTTTCTAAGATCCATAGCTTGATCTCTTTTTTGTCTGATTTTCATTAGAAAGGCATACCTATAGGCATACCTATTCCAAATTTTTCTTTAGAAAACTATCTTTCATTTAGAAAGATGTATTCTTTTCTAACCATCATATTTTTCATGTTCTTTAGAGAAAAAACTATTGGTTTTTTGCGTTTGTTTTTGGGTTTTATTAACCTTTCAGATTTCTTTTAATTGAGCTTTTTGCTGAACTGTTCATTGGACAATAGAACTTTTAACCAATTCTGACAGCTGTTTTAGGTGTTTGTTTTTTTTTAACACACAAGCTGTTAGATGTGAGGAGTGAATACTTCTCCTTTCTTGTGACATTGGAGGCTAATGGGCTCCAGCATTTTGATCTCAATTCCAAACAACAATTTTGGTGATAAGTAACTGAATGCTATTTTAAAACCATATATGCAGCAGAGAAAAAACTAGATGTGTTATTAGGGGTGACCTGTCATGTTCAGAATGTAATGAAGTTTATAATTCTTTATTTTTATCCACAAAATCTTTCATAGTGATTTTCTAACCCCCTTTACAAATAGACATATTTTGAAGTTGGGTAAAAAATTCTCCCAGAAGAGAAAGATCTGGAAGATACCTCCGGGATGTAGTTTTGAAAACTATGGATTCATTTCAGAAGTTCTCATGAAAAATTCATCTTGGACACAGGGAAAATAGAAGTAGAAATATATTTTTGATCTGAATTCTGTTAATTTGTATTCATTGCATCCTATTTCAGAAACTCAATTCCCAGAAGAATTTTGAAGTATAGGCACAAGATAGAAAAAGTATAGTCAGTGAATATAGTTTTGGGACAACACAGCGAGAGATGACGGTTTAAAGGGATAGCATTAACTTGAAATGCTTGTTTGTGTTAGAAAATACTGTACCTGCTATGTAGTCATGAGAAACATAAGGTTTGTGGTGGCTGGTGGGTGTGGAAACCTACATTCCATCTTGCACTGTTCTTCTCTAGCAATTTCAAAGGTGCATCGGTCCTTGAAGTATATGAACTGTTGAATTTCCTTTGAAGAAAAATGGGAACCTTTATTGTTCCTGCATGAACAAATGCAAGTCACTAATGTGTAGGATCACCTCCAGTGATACATGGGAGGGTAGAAGTTAATTTGCTGTACATTGTGCTGTAGCCTAATATGCCAAGATGATAATGAGTAAAGAATGAATTATCATTCAGTTAAAATGTAGTAAAAACCCCTCAACCTTAGAATGCTAATGTTGAAATGTTGAAGTTAAAATATAGTGCTTTAGGAAGTGCACTTAGTCTATCCTAATTCCTGGAGCCACTTGCTGTACCCTCATATCTTCAGGATTTGACTGATCAGGAATTGTGTGCTGTTTTTAGTGGGTGGAGGTGGAGCACAAATGCCATCTCCCAATGGGTAAAGCACCCCCATGAAATTTTAATGTACAATGGCCAGTGCTATGTTTTTTTTAACTTTTGTTCAGTGCTAACATTAAAAAATCTGTGGCACTGCAGTTCATAGTGTCTGATTTGCACTATGACATTCCTTCAGGGAAAGGAAAGAAATGAAGCATGTCAGCTTATCAGTAGACGTGTGTTTGAATGACTGTGTCTGTGTTGCAAATATAATTCTGTATATGATGATGTGGAATTTTTCATGGTTCTAAATGTGAGCTTTGACAACGTGAGCCTTGTATCATATTTACAAGGAGTTGTTAAAACTGAACCTGAACAACAACATTTAGCTTAGTGAAAGCTTTGCATTTACATGAAATATATGGAAATAGAGTATCAGGAAGGATGCCAACTGCCACTTCATTAAATATAAGACTTACAAGCGCAGTTGAATTTACAAAATTCCTTAACAGAAATCTTTTTTTATGGGAATCCCAGCAGAACACTATCTTATACTGGAATTATTCTCACTAGGTTTAACTGCAGTGAATATTCAATGATGCTGTCTATGATGATCTTGAAAAGGACAAATCCTAAGGCTCCACATCGTGTAATCACAGAATAGCTCCAGACCTGTGGAGATACCTGGTCCATCCTCCAGGCTGGGTCAGCTACAGCAAATTGCCCAAGACTGTGTACAATCTCCAAAGATGGAAACTCAACAAACTGGGCAGCCTGTTCCTTAGATGTCTGGCCTCAATAACAGGGGAAAAGTACCTTGTAATGTTGAAATGGAATTGCCCATATTTCAGTTTGTGCACATTGCCTCTTTTTCTGTCTCTAGGGATCACTGAGAACAGTCTTCTGTCTTCTTTACTGGTTATTTCCCAGCTACTCTGTAACAGAGCACCTCCTTTCCCTCTGACCATGGGGTCTTTCGTGTTTCTCACTTTTCTCCCTGCCACCTACCCCCCACCCCAACCTTGGCACATAAATTAAGTAGATCCAGTTTCTCTAGCCCATTAAAGTCCCTCTGAATGAGAGCAGAACTATCTGCTCTGTCGACCACTCCTTCCAATTTTGACTTGTCTGTAGAATTGCTGAGGTTATGCTCTGTACCATGAGCCAGGTCCTCAATGAAAAGCAGTACTGGCATCAGTATTGCCCCCTGGGGGCTCTGTTAAAGCGACGGGCCTCTAGCTGGACTTTGGCCTGCTGATCCCTTGGAGCTTGGCAGCACAGCCTGTTTTCAGCCACCTTGCTGTCCACATTCCTGTGTTTCACAGTTTGTGAGGATATTCTGGGGAACAGTGCTGAAAGCTTTACTAAATTCAAGATAAACAACATTCTCATCTCTCCCCCCATCTATGTTCTAGCTATTTCATTGTAGAAACTATCATGTGGGCCAAGGATGATTTTCTTTCATAAATACATGCCACCTATTTCCCACCACCTTCCTGTCTTTCACATGCTTGGAAGTTGTTTCCGGGATTATTTGGTCCATCACCTTTCAAAAAATTGAGGTGAGGAGGACTGGCCTTTGGTTCTCTATATTTTCCTTGTCCTTCCTGAAGACAGGAGAGATGTTTGCTTTCTTACAGTCTGTTTGAACCTCCCTTGATAGTCATGACCTTTCAAAGGTATTCTGTGAGTGGCTTTGCAGTGATACTGTCCAGGTCCCTCAGCACTAATGGGAGCATCCATCTTATCAGGTCACGTGAACTTATGTATGTCCACCTTGTTTAAGTCTTCCCTAAACTGATTCTTCTCCAAGGGTAAGTGTTCCTTGCTCCAGAAGAGAGGGGAAGAACTATTGAAGCAGGTTCTTTCTACAGTTTCAGCACAGGCGGTGTCCATAACCCCATATAGGATTGGTGGGACCACTGTTTTGAATGTGGAATGTCAGTATTTGCACTGACAGGAGCATACCAGTTGTATCTACTGATCTCTCTGTCTCACGCACACAACTATCCCAGTTATTATCAATTACCTTTATTGGGGAAAAAAAGCGAAGATTTTTTTGTGAGGAGAAAGCTTGACCATTTGAGAGTGCAGTCTGAACTTACCATTTGTTCTCTCATACAAGCTTCAAATATCCACTTAGATGGGAGGTCTACATGAAGTTAGAGTTTTAGTTGTGATTTTAAGTGAATTTCAAATATTAGAATATTGTCAAATCCTAATGCCCAGAATTTTCCTAATGCTCAAAAATACTATGTTTGCTTTATAAGTATACTGAAAATTCACTCTAGTAAAAGTCCACAGTTTAGCATCAATCTCCATTCTCTAATTCTGAGAGAAACCACATAGTCCCAGCTGAGGCTGGATTCTCAGTGAATGGATGTTGGGTTCACTGGAAAATATTTTTTCATGATCTGCGTAGCTGCCAAGATAATAATGAGCTTGCTGAAATTAAGTAGAATCTTAAAAGTCCTGAACTGTGTATTGGTTGTACTTTTATTGATAAATCTTGGAGCTGTACACCTGCCTCAGTCAAAGTAAGGATCTGCCCAAGTGGAGGGTTTAGATTGGGTTAACAGTAGAGTCTGTTCAGTTTAATAATGGTTTCATCTGATATTTGATGAATTTTGATGCATGAGGTAAGCAAGAGAAAATAAGTATGATTTTCATGAAGTATCATGATTTTTGGTTTTACAGGTGCTGTCTGCTGTGTCCAAATACGCCTATTTTAGGAGTGTATATCCAGCTTGCTTTAGGGGGCATAAAGGCAGAAGTAACTTTTATAAATGTGTGATTTTCTTTCTTGAATGATAATGATGCTAAACTTAAGTGATTATACTTGGTTAGAATGTAATTTACTATCTGGAATTTGGCTGAGCTCAGCTTGAAACTAAATGTGCAGTTGGTAGTTTAAAAAAAGTGACAAAAGCTGCTAAAATATTCAGCACTAAGAATATCTTTGACTACTTAGATACTTCAGGAGCAATGGCTGAATAGGATAGTCACAGTCGTAATGCATTACAACCTTCTCTCTGATTACGCTGTTTATATCATGCTTGAATGAAAATATATTTTAGTTCCCTGAAAGCCTCTTCTCTACAGCTGTAAACTTTCAGCAGATGGGAGTATTAGAGGAACATTTTTGCCTCTGCTTCTGTATTGAACTTAGAATGCCACAGGACTGTGAAAGGATTCAGTCAAATTGCAGAACCTTCTCTGCCCTACTCTCGAGCAGCCCACACCACTAGCAGCTCTCTTCGTGGTGCCAGAGATGTCATTAGCTAGTCGTGGGAGATCCCTTCAACTGTGCTAATTATTTCAACAAGTTCTATTAATGAGCTGTTTAAACACTGGAGCTTGAGGAAGTAGTAGCTGATCCAAAGACTTTGGAGTGCAGGTCTGTTTCTGCACATTCGTGTTTTGATGCTGACTGCAGTAAGACTAAAACTGTGAATTTGCCAATGCTTAGACATGAGGATATAATCCAGATGTTTCTTCCTCAAGTCCTCTATTTCATATACTACTCTGATCATAGAGGAAAGGACCCAGTTCCTGCTTCAATTGCTGACATTCTTATGTGAATGTAGATGGGCTGCAATGCAAATTTCTGGTTGAATCTGGGCTGCTCTGAAGCTTTAGGATTTCTAAATTTTAGTCTTTTATTCAGCTCTTGAATTTGTACATAATAGAAAGAACCTTTAGGATGAGAGATTTCAAATTTCCTTCTGTTTAAGTGTGTTTGACGTAATTATAATCTCTTAAAAATATTATAGTCAAAGGTGTTTTTTTTCTTCTTTATTTTCCTCAGATTCACCCCACTGCTGGAAGAATCTCAACATCTGAACAACTTCTGCCACAGTTTGCTTTACACTGTTAACAAGATACCATTCCATTAAGAACAATGAGCTCCACAACACCAGGTCAGTTTGTTTATATTTATACCTCACTCCTGCAGAAAACTGTGCTTTATTAGGAAGTACATAATCCTTTGTGTTGATGAAATGAATTTGGCAAATGACTAATACACAGCACTTCATACGATATGACTTATGAAACAGGACAGTGGCTATATAGGCAGAAAAGGCAATTTTGGGGATACCTGATCACAGTTGAATTTTTAAAGCCAGTACAATCCTACACCACATTTAAAACATTTTTGTGCTTTTTATTAAGAAACTGATTAGTCACGATCTGACATGAATAGGAATTTTGTAACATTTTAGTTTTTAATATTTGTAATTAGACATTAATTTATTTTCTGCCTTTGAACAGGAAAGACTGGAAATGGTATTCTGTTATTTTTCTTTTTAGCTCCAAAGTAATCTTTGTCCATAATGGGCATTCTCTGCAGAGCTTCCTCCTTTAAATATGTGTAATTAACAATGGTCTCTGAACCTGCTGTATGCAATGCCTGCAAAATGAGTCACTTCAGGTTCACTTGATAGAAAGCAAACTATCAGTAGCTGTTTAAACTTCCAAGAAAACAGAATGCTGCATATGGAACATGCCTTGACTTCAGTTCTTTTGAGGAGTGAGAGTCCCCAATTCAAATCTCTGCAACGTCCCATATGGTTCACACTTCATTCACCCACACTTGAAGTATCTATTCCTAGTACTGTTGGTAAAATAACCCTTTACAGGTGGCTTATTTTATGACTGCTTTGGTTTTGAGCAAACAGCCTATAAAAGCACCAGGGAAAACACTGTAATACTTCAGGAACTGTATTTATCTGTACACTCCCTATCACATAGAAATTTAATACAGTGAGGATTTTTTGAGAATTATTGATTGTAGTATTAAAACCTGGCAATAGCTTTTACATTAAATAGTCAGGCATAGCTGGGTTTCAGACTTGGCTCCTTTTTATTACAGTGCAATTTGGTGCATGCAGTGAACTATCCATACAGAGCATGATGGGGCATTCAGCACAAAGGCATGTCTTTATGTGTATGGCAGTGGTGCCCAATATGAAATAATCTCGTACTTTCCTAAACATGCAGTTCAAATGCCAAGATACTCCTGTTTATTTGGTATCTTTCTAATGTTCCTTCCTTTGTGTTGGAGTCTGTGGAAATAGCCAAAAATGAAATTGACTCTCACAAAAAGAAAGTAAATTTTCCAATACTCTTGTGGCTATGAAGAAAGAAGATAGCAAACGTGAATGCATATTTAGTGTCTGTTTCTGCAGACTACATCTAATATAAGAAAGGACAAACATTCAGTATAATCAGAGTACTTGTAAAGGTATTTAGACACTTCAGAAATACTGCTTTTATTAGGAGTTAGGTGCCTAATTATCTTCAAATCTACTCCTTGCTTTCCCCCATCATTAGAGTTTGCCTCTGAAAACTCTGAGGTGCTTCACCAACCATTTCAAAACACCTCTGTGGCAGAACAGAAATGCACTATTCAAGGGCGATGTCAGCCAAGGGATCCTCGCTTTTCTTTCCCTCAGCAAAACAGAAGGTGGGGCAGGATTTATTTGGACCTTAGTCTCAAATCCTGCTTAAAGTAAATGCTAGAGAAGGATGAGTGTCTCCATGTGGCATCTCTTCTGTCCCCCAGTTGCAGGAGTCTGAGATGTGTTTTGTGCAGTGTTCTGTCACCTTTTGGCAGTCACTCAAATTTCTGGTTCCAGTGCAGTCCCTGTGATAGACTGGTAGGGAATAGAGTTGTAGGAGAGGCCTCCCATTTCTCTGAGTAGTTAACACTCGATTACAATGTTTTAGAAGATAAAAATTGTAAACTTATTGCATCCATAGTAACTGAGTTCCCCCTTTCCAGTCCTCTTGAAGTGTGCATATTTTTTCATACATGGCCAATGTCTTTGTCCCATTATGATTTTTATTGCTACTTTTTTTTTGTCCTGCAGTTTGTTTTTTATGAAGGTTAAACTCATGATGTGAAGAGATGGAAAGGCAGTTCCATCCCACTTAAAAGGTCCCTTCCAACTGAAATTATTTTATGACTCTGTGATTCAGCTTCCAAATTAGTTTTAAAATATGTGTCAGGTTGTAATTGTTTCACTTGTAAGACACTCTGGTAGCTGAGGAAGTGTCCCTAGTATTCCAAAAGAAAAATTAATGAATTGCTAGTGACATGAGCAACTTGTTCCTGTGATAGTGAGCCTGTGGTAGGCAGTTCTTGCATTTATGGTACATAATTTATATGGCAAAAGCCTGATGGAGAAGTGTTTCGTAGTGTTAGATATGGGGGTTTTGTGTTTTTTCTTTTTTATTCCTGATAATCTTGAGCTTCTTCAGGGAATAGGTTACTATATTCAGTTACAGCCAGTGATTAGGGCAGTTAGAAATAATTTCTAAGCAGGAAACTTTAAACACATACAGTATAGAGACAGTATTTAAAACTACTCTTTTTCTATGGTGTAACACCAGGATGCTACTTCATTTGAATACCACTCTGTGTGTCTTGTACATAAGACTTGTGAATATCTTCATAATATGTTGTAAATGTTGATATTTTGGGTCATGGTTGTAAGTTACAACAGAATGGTGAATGTACTTGTTTTTTACACCATATCTAGCCCATATACATATAGCTTTTGTGTGTACATTCTTACATGCTGTTTACACAGAAGATAAATACATTTTCAAGAAAATAAAAGGAGAATTAAAAAGCAAGAGGCAAACAGGTGAAGCCGTGCTACTCTGTAGATGAGTGGTATAGGCCAACCACCTTCATGGATGGCTTGTTCTGTCCATGAAAAGTTCTGAAATGCTATAGAATTGTTCAAGGATTCTGTGCACTATGCTAAATTTCTGTGTTTTTATGATGTGATGTGCTAGATGAAAAAAATATGTATTTCTTTAGAGTTGCTTTGCCTTCATGCCTAAATTGTCTGAAAGCCCACTGAAAGACCTTATGTGGAATGAGCAAAAATTATGCATGTTTTATACAAACATTATCTGAGGAACCTCTTTGGATACAGTTTGTTTGCAGAACCAATGCATGTAAGTATTTCCTTATATTGCATGATGCAATGAAAGAGTCTCCAGCATAGCAACATCTACTTGCAACAACTCTGTAGCCCATCAAATTGATCCAGGCTCTTTGAACCTTCAGGGACCAGGCTCTTGCTAATCTGTAGAGCTATTGAATCTCCGCAGGGACAGGTGCTGGTGTTTGCTTTCCTTGTTAGAAAGTGTAAGATCATTAAGAAAATGTTTATGTTCTGTTGCCATTGCATGTTCTGAATGGATCTCTGAACAAATTAAAAGCATTGGTCAGAAAAAGAAAATATTTATTTGATAGAATCACAGAATCATTAGGGTTGGAAGGGATCTCTGGAGATCATCCATTCAAACCCCCCTGCAAAGGCAGGGTCACATAGAACAGGTGATCCAGGAATGCGTTCAAGTGGGTTTTGAATTTCTCCAGAGAGGGAGACTCCATGGCCCCTCTGGGCAGCCTGTTCCAGTGCTCTTCCACCCTCAACACAAAAAAGTTCTTCCTCACGTTGAGGTGGAAATTCTCGTGTTTTAGTTTACAGCCATTGCTCCTTGTCCTGTGCTGGACAGCACTGAAAAGAGTCTGGCACCTGCCCTTGAGATATCTATATGCTTTAATAGATCCCCTCTCAGGCTTCTCTTCTCTGGGCTAAACCGGCCCAGCTCCCACAGTCTCTCCTCATAAGAGAGACGCATCAGTCCCTTAAACATCTTTGTGGCTCTGAGCTGGACCCTCTCCAGTAGCTCCTCATCTTTCCTGTACTGAGGAGCTCAGAACTGGACACAACACTCCAGATGAGGCCTAACTAGGGATGAGTTGAGGCAGAGGATCACCTCCCTCAGCTGCTGGCCACACTCTTTCCAATGCACCCGAGGTTACCATTGGCTCTTCTGACTTCAAGGGCACTGCCAGCTCAGTCAACTTGTCATCTACCAACACCTCAAGGTCCTTCTCTGAGAACTGCTCTGACATGGAATAGTTAACTTGTGGTTTTGAGAGAGACTTTTTTTTAAATACTAAATATTACCCAGTGGTGAATTAATATACTCACAGGTGTATTTTGAAGTTCTCTCTCTCTAACTGTCTAGTAGTTTGAAATACATCCTCTATTAACATGGTGGCGTAGTTGGAGATTGTGTCTGTTGTGTGCCTACCAGCTCAGTTTCCAAGGATTCCAACCCTTACAAAGGATACTACTAACCTGAACAGAGATTCATTTAAAGCATGTGTTCGTTTAATACAGTATGTGTTGACCAGACTTTTTCCAAGAAAAACAGCATCTGTGATAAGGGTGAATTATAAATATTTCTGTGAAGATACAGATTATAGGTTTTCTTTTTGTAACCCTAGAAGGGGAATTTGACTAGAGAGATCTCATTTCTTCTCCCCTTTGCCTCACCTGTCACTGAGATCTTTTAGATTTTGTGCTTTACCTTTCCACTTGAAATTTGATGCAATATTGGAATAGTTAAATGAAAAAAATTCTATGAAAAAACAAAACACCTAAAGCACCGAAGTTGTTCATGGAATCATTTTTCTTTATGGAAGAGAGGCAAGTAATGTTAATGGCACTAATAAATGATGGAGAAGGGAAAATACCTGAAACTCTTGATCTGTTAAAAAAATTTTCTAGGTGCTGCAACTATTGCTAAATTAGCAGTGTTTGGTATAACAATTTCCCAGTGGAAAACCGCACATTCAGTTTACCCAGCAGGTGAATTGTTGTTGTGAAAATCTGGTCAGAGAGCTTTTCACTGTCCCTGGTTTTCAAAAGTGTATCAACATGTGCCTGCTGCTGAAGAGAACAAGTTCAAAATGTGTCTAGTTTACTTACATGCACCTAGGTGAAATCAGCTCATTTATCTATCTGTAATTACTGAGTTAACATCCAAGTCTGATATATAATATTTTGGAAATTGCTGTCGGCACTTCTTTCTGCTCTTCAACAACATTGCTTATTTTTTCAGGTCTTTACTGTCTTCTAAGAGCTGCTGTAGTCAACGGAAAGTGGTATTTCTTAATAAACTGAGTCGTAGAGAAAGGAGCCATGTGCTACATTGTACCAGTTCCTACATTAGGATCACTTTTCTGTCATCTTGTTTCTGAATTTCTTTGATAGGCATTTGTTTGTTCCTCATGAGAAATAGCTTGTTTTTCCACACTGCAAAGCTGACTCCCCCTGTCTCCTTGTTGTGTTTTTCTCTGTGTTTTTATAAATAATTTTCCTCACATTAGTAAAGACTAAATATAGAAAATGTTCCAAAGTGCAATTTTCACTACTGTTTTAAAACTAAAATGCAGTGAAAGGTTATGTTGCAGTCCAGTAATCATCTCATCACCAGCAATAGATGCTGTGAACAGATGAATATTTTGATGGATAGTCATGCATGTTATTTAAAAATGTATTTTGTCAGTTTTTTGGTAAAAAGATTTAAGAGAACTTTGCATCCAAAACAAAATAGTGAATTAAATACCAGAAGGCTAAAACCTCTTCTGCATACATAGGTCTGTTTTGGCAGGTGTTGAAGTTCCATTGAAACTAAGTGCATGAATCTTTTTCAGATTTCTGACTGTAGAATGAAGGAATCATATACATTTGTTCCTTGTGATGACTTTGTGATGAATTTTTCTTTGATTAAAAAGAACTACATCACAGGCTGGATTAGATATTTATTTGGTGAATTCACTTAATGTGGCCCAGTAAGTTTCAGGATTAATAGATATGTTATCTATGTCTGTCTGTCTATGTATGATAGAGTACTGAAGCTCTTTAAGATATCAAAAATGAAAAAATAAAATCTACAAGCTCAGCCATAATGTAATGTGTGTAAAAGAAGGATTCTTCCCTCATAGCACTCCCTGCCTTTTTTCAACTTTCAATGCAAAGCATGACTGAGATGTGCAGCTCAGATTTTGACCTCTTAAATCTCCTTACAGAACTCCAAAATAGCTTCAGTCTGACATAAATCTTAAGTTTGCACTTACAAAATATAAAAGACGTTGCTGTTTCTAGATTCTCTCTATATTTTTCTCATAATAATTTAGGCCTGACATCTTTATTTCTAGGTAAAATCCCAATAATTCACAAGCTTGAATGAAAAATTTGGACTCAGAATGTGTTCTGCCACTGGGGATTTAATGTACAAGACTAGCAAATAAAGAATAAAATTCTCTGTGCATGGGTTAGATAAGAAAGCATCATCTTGTTAGCTTGCTATAATTAAAGATTGTAAATACACCAAACTACTTACTATGCTTTTTTTCTTCCTCTTAGAAGTAATTGGCACCATTTACAATGAAATTTGATAATTAAAGTATTAAAGTGTCATAATCCTGGTTTTATTTGTGCTTTTGTACTTGCAGAGGTTCATGAAGTTCTATTATTTTGTATGTTAATTCTTTGGATTTTAAGAGAACAAATAATGACAACATCTAAACAGTGGGTTGTGGGATTAGTTACTATTTCTGCAGATTCAGGTGAACTGAAAAAAACAAATCTGAAGAGTATTTTGTGGTATAACTTTGCAGTGCTTTAAGATGATATATACATACAGACTTTAACCTATGCATACATAAAAAATTCCTGTGTCTTCAAACAGGTACTGTGCTTGACAATTAGAACTGTACTGCTCTTTTCTTTCAGGAGTCAGTTGTTAATATTGGCTGCTGGATGATTTTTGTCTGGGAATTTGTCTTTCAAAATAACTGTTTTGTTGGTTTTTGTGTAGCCAAAGCACAGGTCTGACTTTTTGACCATTAGCTCTTCAACAGCTAATTTAGTTTTCTGGGAATAAATATTGAAATGTTTATAAAGTTTGTAAAGATTCTTCAGAATGCCTTTTTTAAATTAGCAGTGAAAACTTTTTCTCATTTTAAGTATATAATTCATCCTCTGTGCTCACTTAGAACACGCACCTCTAGAAATAGCCATCAAATTTATTGTTCATTGACAAAACACAGTATTCCAGTGTCCTTTTTGTTATGATGAGTAGCTCATTAAACCAAGGTGGCAGTTACACTTTCATTGGACTCTAGTGAACATTAAATAGGTAAATGTATATGTGTATATTTTGAGTGACCTTAGGAAAGCAAACCGGAAGATTGCATTCTCTCTGTAGAGTAAAAATATGGTGTTTTATAACAGTGTTGATAATTAACCATTATCAACATATGCTGGAAATATGCTGGAAAATGTTGGAGAGGCTAATTCCTCATGTGGTTCATCCTTACAAACTGTAAATCCCAACAGACACCTAGAAGTTGCTTTGATTGTCACTAAGTGTATGACAAAATTTTCATGTGTTTTTACTGAATAGAAGTCTGCCATCAGTCTAAGTGAGTTTGGAAAGCCTCCAAACTTAGAAGTTTGGATTCCAGTCTCACAGGAAATATTTAACCAACTCTGCTTTTATTACTTTGCTGTCTGTAATCCTAAAGTCATTGTGCTTGCTGGAAGCTTACACAATGGGAGCATCCTGCGTTGCCTTATGAAAGCTTGGCTTTACTTGAAGTAAACTCTTTAATATAACCTGTGAAGCCTTCCCTAAGTATAGGAATTTTCTCTGGGAACAAAAATATTGTGTAATTCTAAATGAAGTCAGAATCTGAAGTAGGTCAACTAAAGAAATGTCCCTTCCCCATCTGATTTCAGCACTTGACATGTGTCCTTCTGTGCTCCAATTCCATATAGTCCAGGGCCTAGATTTTTATATTATTGAAGGAAGTAGGGGCTCACTACAACGTTTGAATTTCCTAGTTAGGCAGCTGGTCTGTCATATATGTAGAGTATTCCTTGGACTGTGCCACATATGAGAAATCCTAATCCCTTGGGGTGGGTGGGACTTGTCTTGGGTAAGTGCACATCTACTCTAGTTGTTAATTTTCCTTTTTTGTTGGTTTTTTTTTGCTTCTCTCCCTCTCCCCAGTGTCTGAATTCCATTCTTAGTCTTCTCATACCAATAATCTGTTCTTCTACAGACACTGTTTGCTTTAATGTCCTGTCTTGCATGTTGTTTGAGGAAGAGGGTTTTGGGGGTTGGAAGTTCAGGCTGTTATATTTTCAAAATGTCCTGATAAATATAGCTCAGAGGCTGTAAAGGAAAAGGTTTGTCTCTCCAGGTGCTTCGTTGCTGTATTCTATTTGGCAGGTCATTTGCTTTCCTAATTCTTGTCTCTCTCAATCCTCACATTTCAATGCGGAGAATTGCTGTTGCAGTATCCTTTTACTATGTCATTATTAGAGTTCTTTATACCTGAAAACACAAGTAGTGTGGAAGATGCTCATGGTTCCTGTATTGCTGCAAACATACTTTACCTTCTTAGTGATTTTGTTCATCAAACAACCGCTTCACTTCAACTGCTTACAAATGATGTGGTGTCAAGACTCTCTGCTGTGTGCTTGTCTTAGCAGGGGGAGAAGACAGGACAGAGTCACCTCTGGTGTGTGGCTGTGAGCCAGGGAACAGCATGGCCCAAAAAGCCACCAAGGGAAGGTTACATTTTGAGAAATTACTTTTTCAGTGGCAGTGCCAGAATAAGCAGCTCTAGTGACTGCCTGCCTGTTGTTCTCACTTTTTTCATTGACTGCTCAGCTATGCCAGGTATACTTATTTGTGTGGCCACAAGATGAAGCGGATTCAGGAACTGATCCAGGCTCAGGTGTTCCCAAGAAAAAAAAAGATTGGTTTTAGCCTGGATTGGTTCCTCATTGTGGTTTACTATATAGTCACACAATCCATGGTCTTGGCAAGGTGAGGAAGGAAGAGGGAAGAGAAAAAGTATGTTTAACTCCTGTCCTGCATTGGAAAGAAAGGACCGTAAGTGATCCTTGAGCAGGAGAAGCATAGGCAGCCTCCAAAACTGTGGGACTGCTTAACCCTCGGTAAAGCTGGACTGAGGACTTCTTCACACATCTTCACTTTACCAGTCACTTCTGGTTTATGCATTTTAAGAGTTCCCCGTTCTGTCCATGCAGAATTTGGAGGCTCAGTGAACGTTTTTATAGCTGAAACAAATGACCAACAAAGTCACATCATGTGTCAAATGGCGTATCACTTTTAAGGTGATAGTTCAGCATCTGACTGCCAGTCATTCTTTCATATTCCTTAAGATATATGCAATACAAAGCAGTTAGGAATATGTGAAATATGCTTTGTTAAAAGATCAGAGAATTAATATTTTCCTAGATGAATTTATAACATATACAATATTGTAAGGCCATGTTTCTAAAATGTTGCATTATACAGAAAGCTGGATTAAAAGATATTAATAAAAACTTTATTTTAGTTTCTTTGTTTATTAGGTTAGCTGTATGGATGTTAATTATATTGAATACCCCAAAAAAGGCATGTTTGCCAACTTTTAGTGTTTTCTCACCCATACACCACATCATAATTTTGTCTCTGGCAGCCCAGATGTGTTTCTGCAGAACAAGTGTTTCTGCAGTGATAATTATGAAACGTATCATAGGTAATTTGCAGATTTGATAACTCACAAAAAGCAGGACTATTTCATTGCACCTTAATTTTGAAGCTGGTAACAATTTCAAAACTTCATTACAAAATCTAAAATGTTAGAGTGTGTGGAATATCTTAGTCTAGAAATTAAGCACTGCTTTGTAGCATTTAGCAAATGAATGTCTAAAGGGAGGTCAAGGTATGATTTAAATTGGGGAGGGCAGTGTGTCATACTTTACTTCAGATGATGATGTACATGTTGTGGATGGATCCAAGTCCTGCTGAACCAATGAAACTCGTGGTTTGAACGTGCCTCTGCTTTTTTTTTTTTTTTTTTTTTTTT
>VZRZ01004347.1:181827-217487 GCA_013398175.1 Climacteris rufus | reverse complement strand
GAAACCGCGGGGTTGAACGTGCCTCTGTTTTTTTTTTTTTTTTTTTTTTTTTAATTATCATCTCTAAGAAGACTAGATAAATTTCAGTTTTAAAAGCTAACACCACAAAGAGTTCCACAGTCCCCCTTGATGACCTGTTTCTATGTGTGATTTTACTGAGAACCATAAAGTTCCTACTCTTTTTATTTATATTTTTACTATATCTATTGCTATGCAGCATTGCAGTTTAGATATGCAAGATTTATGAACTCTGAGAATTTATTTTAAAAGTTTAATGAAGTCTGAAACAGTTTAACACAAAAGATCTTGTTTTGTCTTGTTTCGGACTGTTATTTTCTGCAGGGGAGGATTGTAATGTAATACCTAGATTGTCATGTAATAGTTAGATAATTTTTGGTTTTTTAAAAATTTTCTTAGTAATGGCAAAACTAGGCAGCTGTCAGGGGTCCTGTGATGCCTAATATTTGTGAGGACTGTAGTTCTAGAGGCTGTATTGTGGGGTGTTGATATTGTCAACCTCAGTGTCTGTTCCAGAGGGGAGTCTGACCTCTGGCTGGAAATTCTGGCAGAAAGGAAGGCAACCTGAGATGGTTTCAGAAAACTTCCGTTAATTAAATGTGAGATATTTTCAATTTAAAATTCCTGGTTTAACATTTTGGCAGTTTCTGCCAAAACAAAGCACTGAGCTGTTTTAGGATCTCTGAATTCCTACACACAGTTCCCTTTGTTATCAGCTGTAGTTAACGGCTGACCTGAAGACATGAGAACTAGTGACCTCTGCCGAGCTATTTTACCCCCTAACTTGTTCAATGTTCTTCTCCTAGGATAGCATTTGTTATTTTTTATTTCTGGTATTCTCTTCACTAAATTGTAAAAATCTGTTACTTTAACCTTTTTTCATAGACAAACAGTTTTAAATCTCTATGTGTTTTTTCTCTTAGATTCTTAAGGTGCCATCTGGAAGTGACAGGAAAGTTTCTGTTGCATAAAAGTAAAATTATGCAAGTACTTACAGTTTATTAATCTCTCTTTGCTCAGTAACTCTCAATTTGTAGATATAGTTATTCTCATTTGTCTGGATTATGGACTGATATCCCTCAGTTTGTATCCATCAGTGCTTGACTGCAGGACATTGCCATGACATGAGGGTTGCAGATGACAACTCCTTTCACATGGCTTCCTCTGTGTGCTGCTTTTTAAGGCTGCTGTGCAGAAAAGTGTTTACAGGTTTTTCAAAATTGAATGTTTGTGTCATTCACTTACACAAGTTTGATGTTGTCTGTATTCTTGATTTTTCCTACGTTGGGAAATGGAGAACCATTTGACCGGAGTGAGAAATGCACAACATTACTGATCTGGGGTATGGTAGAGGAAAAAAATCGGTTTTCTGTAAGTATGGAGACAACGAGGTGTTGTGTATGCTCTGTGTTGTATGACTCACATCACTTGTATTGAAAAAAATCTACTCTGTATTTTAAAACAGTACTATTTTGAGGCAGTACCCTGAAATAAAGGCCAGTGCATAATACACAGACTTTAAGCTTCATGAAGAAAGTAGACATCAGATCTCTTTCAGAGCTCCCGCTAAGGTGCTTGCAGCTGTTTCTCTAGCCTTGAAGTATATCTTTAGTGACTTAAAGTGAATACAGCTCATTTAGATATCCCCAACTCAGCTTTCAATAGTTGCTGTGGGTGCAAAGAGCACTCTTTTATATTGCTCAAAAGCTGCCTCAGATCCTCATGAATATCTTTTTTTCTCTATTGGAGCATTCAGCAGTTGCCCTAGACAATTTTTTGTGGACAAATTCAGGAGTGCCTGTAAGCTAAGTCAGGAAAATCCTGAAATAGCCTCTGAGTACTTTGTCTTTTCTGTTCAGCTATTTTGTAAAGAGTAGAAGAAGAGAAAGGAACTCAAAACGCTGTACTGCTATATGAAATGCTGCATCACCTTTCCCATGTGTTATTTCTGTGACTTCATGGTGTTTTAGCTTTTCAGTCTGGTGTGTTAGAATATGCCTTTTGCAACAGGTTATTGGATACACTTGAGGGGGCTACTTGCATTTCCTCACAAAACATACAAGATAACTTGTTCCTGTGAACAAGCCATTACCATCCAAGGAATCTGTGCTGGATGATGAATAATGTTTTGATTTCAAATAGCTGACTAGGAGTGCCTATAGACATGTGGAGGCACCGTTCATTCCTCTGGCAGGGAGACTAAACTGCAGTGGCTGTCTTTGGGGTGCAGACCTCAAAACTACATTGGAATTTAATAATACAGTCCTTTCAGTAAGAAAGTCCCCAGCCAGTCAGCTGAAAAATGAAACAAACCCAGCATTTGCATGCAGAGGGTTAGGAAGACAATGACACAGGGACTTGAAAGCAGCGTAGAGAGGGAAAGTGAGATAGAGTGGAGATGTTGCCATGAGAGATGGAACCATGCAGGGAGGAAGCACTAGACTTAGCTTAAAAGAATAAGGAACAAGGGCATAAGAAAAAAGGTATGTAGAGAAGACATCGACAGAAACCTAAGAATACATGAGAATAAGTGTGTCTAAAGTGTTAGTAAGGAAAAGAAATTTTTTGAAAGAACTTCCTGGGGAAATAGCCTCCCTTCCGCTTGGCACTGGTCCTCAGTGTCACAAGGGAACTGGGACCAGCCTCAACAGTGCTCTGCATGCCCAGCTGCTGAAATGGAGATTTGTTTCAAAGTTGACTAAGATTTTACAGCTAGTAAGTACTTTATGGTGCTGAAAACATTCCCACTGATAGGATTCTAAGGTGTTTGGCAGGCACTAGTTTCAAAGTGTGTTATGTTAGTGTTGTAGCTCAGTGGATATGGACTGGAAGAGCAAATTCCTCTAATTGCATGCTAAAAGGAACGTTGGATTACTTTTGCTGCGTTTTGTATTTTCTTACCTCTGGGAAATGTTTCTGCAAGTTGTAAAAACCTTTTATGTTCAGGATTAATAGTGCTTTTGGTATAACTGCTCAGAACCAAATTCTGGGAGCATACCCTCTTACAGAGGGGTGAGCAGGTCTCTCTGACAACTCACACTGGCTGGTGCACCTGCCTGCTTTGGCTAGGGAGAGAAGGGGATCAGAGGTGGAGGATGTCACATGTACATAGTAGTCTATGCAATAGAATAGGTTGCAAATTCATGCAAAATGGAATTAATGTTATAAAAATGTAGCATGGATTAGCTTTAGATTAGCTATATGTGACTTCATTATAGCTGGTTGTTGGTCTTAGCCTCCCCCACCCCCCAGAAATGATGTTGCAGTTCAGTTATACTGTGGAATGAAAAAATAGAGACCTTAAAAAAAAAATCACAAAACACATTCTACATTTAACCTTTCTAGTGTGTGTGTTTAATGTCCTTGTGAAAGGAGTGTTTTAATGGTACAAGAATAATCTGGTATTTTACAGTCAAAAATCATGTGTAAACTCTGTGTGTGTGTGTGTGTCTGTCTATAAAAAGAAATCTGCTAATGCTTCCTGGACTTGCAACATCCACTGTTCTGACAGTTTGAGGGCTTTAGCAGCAGATTTCAGTCATTCTGAATTGTACATTGATAATTATTACATATGACAAAAAAAAAAAAAAAAAAGGAGATTTTTCTGGGGAGGATGTTGGCCAGGATATTTGTACTCTTCTAGGACATGCCACCCAGTATTGCTTCAGAAGAAGTAAATCATCCTGTTGTCTGTCACTGGCTTCTTCCTGCCATTCAAGCTCTCCAGAGGTGCTTTCTGCAATCCTGTAAAGAGCCAGGAGGTGAACAAGGTCTATTTAGTTGGAATACATGATGTTTTATTTAACCATCCATCTATGTTGTGCAGTGACTGTGCCACAAGAATTGCACAAAGCTTTTCTTAACTGTAGGCGGTTGTTCATTTATTAATGTAAACACCATGTGCCTTGGATGTGCGAGCACTAAAAATAAAGTTGCAGAGTTAAAAATAGATCTCTGGGAGTACTGAGATGCTGCTTAATCAGAACCAGCTGCAAGCTGTCTAGAAAATGTAAGTTATATGGAGCCAGATGGCTTTTGCCCTTTTTGCTTTAGACAGCATGTAATTTGGGTAACTGCAGCTACAGTAATGTATTTTCCCAGTCAAACTGTTTGATAAACATATTTGTTTCGAAGAGACACTTCCAATTACAGAGCCAGTAAAATGTTAATTTATTTTAATATTTCTCCATGTGGGTAAGCCAAAGGAAGGTTACAGAATAATAAACTCAAAAGCATGCACAATAACTGCTCACAGCTGTATTCAGCAGGAGCTGGATTATGACTATGCATCTTTGTACGACAAAGCTCTAATTCTTGGAACAATCCCACTGAAAGCAAGGGAAGAAGGATATAAATTAAATTAATAGAGAAATGATCAGTGGGACGTGTGTGGAGTAGGTTTGCAGGAGTAAGACCTTACACAAAGTACAGGAATTGTGTCAGAATGATATCTGGCAGGTGTACATCAAACAACAGCCCATATGGTTTCAGGAAGGGTTTCTTGCACACTTTTGCTTAACTGATAGTATTAAAACCAAGCCTCTTCTGAGGCTTGTCAGTTTCTGCAATTAACAAGCCTGGTCAAAATATTTAGGAATCTCAGTGACTAAAGTGGGAAACTGAAGGTCAACTCTACTTTACTTGACTTGGAACCACTTGGCAGGGGATTATGCTTTGATTGGGAGGCTTGAAGGTGTATACCTCAAACTGCAGGATCGTCCTAATTCTGTTGATGACATCTGCTGATCTGCATCTGGGGCAGTGTAGTGTGAAACTGCACAGCCTCAGACCATTGTAGCTGGGTGCGTATAAATTGCTTTTTCAATCTCGTACTTACCTACCTGGACTTGTGTTATGATTGTAGGAAAACCTGGGGGAAGGAGGTGCAATGTATTTGAGGAGATAGCCTCTTTTAGGAATTGCTGTAACAAAAGCCCGGCTGTACAAACCTGAGAAGCAAGTGACCAGGTTTTTAAGCAGGGATGTCAGATGAAGGTGGTTGTGCAGAAGATCCAGAAAATGAGTCTTGGTTTAAGCAAAGGCTTAACCTTGATTAAGGTGCCTGCTTTACAGGCAGATGATACAAATTACTTGCAGTTGGCATAAAGCAGTCATATTGAGTGATTAAATCTCTCCATATCCTACCATCAGTGTTTTACATGTTCTGTCATAACTGGATTTAGTTAAGATCTTGATATTCCTTTGATATTCTAGCTTTTTCAAAAAATCTTAGCAGTATTAGCTGTAGTTAAAAGAATAATAGAATTTTCTGAATGAAATGCCTTTTTCTCTGAAATATTTTCATGCTATACAATAAAAATTTTTCTTTCTCTGCTTCATCCAATCTCCCAGAATTCTTCAGCTTCAATGTCTTTTATGCAAATTGTCATCATCTTATAAATTTAAGCCTCTCAGGAGAAACCACACAAAATTTCCAACCTGTTTCTGAAGGTAGCACTGGCTGCCTTAACTAGCTTAGTGATGGGTTGGTAAGATGAGTTTGTTTGATTTTCCTAAATGCTTATATTTAAATATATTTACAATGCAAATCTGTCTGAAATTGGTAGTGTGGCATTCTCTCCTCAACTTTAATTCTTTTGCACCTGTCATACTCATGAGTCATGAGATTTTTTTTTAACTGCAGGAAGTAGATTAATCAGTTTTTTATGGCCTGTAATTTTTTATACTAATTGATGCCAAGCAAAATTCTAGGTTACAAGCTTTTTTGGAAGCATTTCAGTATGAAAGTAACTTTAAAAAGTGCTTTGAAAATTGAATTATTGAATTTTTTTTTAATTTTTAAGTTGTTCTTGTTTAGTCTCTTAGGTTATTTGCTGCAACTACTAGTGATTTAAGAACTTGCAAATTTGTCCTTGCCTGAGCATGATTGCAGGTTCAATTTACAAGTGGTTCTTAAAATAGTAACAGTTAAAGTCAGTTTCTAAGATGTTTTAGGCTGAAATCAAATTTAAAGAATTTACTAGTTTTTGACAGTAGAAATGATAAAGCTGTGCAGATGAATTTTTAAGGAGCTATATACATGACATTCAGTCTTAAACTGATGAGTGCCTGGATTTGGATCATCCCAGCTGTAGGAAAAGCTCTGTGATGATCTGATTGCTCCAGGCTGTCTCACTTAAATATTTTGTCAGTGACCTAAAAGTGGTTACTACTCTATTTACTGTAGGATAATTATGACCCACTCCTAAACAGGAGAGCAAGAGAGGAAGGAAGGGGAAATAAGATCGCCTGAGCTCCTTGGCTGAGACTTCAACATTTCCTTTGTTATGAATCTGGTAGAAGAGAGAATGCATTGCATATCTGCTATTTTCCTAGCTTTCACACTTACCTGTTGGGGAGATTAAGATTATACATAGAACTAGCTTTGTGCTGTTCAGCAGATCTGAATGGGTATAAGCAAAGAAGTATGCTATACCAGTAAAGATATTTGCAGTACAGTATTTGTGCAATGGGAGCTAGTTAATTTTAAGGGAAAGAAGAGCAGGAAGGGATGCTTTTGTCCAGATTTAGAGCAAATACTTGGCTTCTGAATTTGGTTATTGTACTCTAACTTCTAAAATTTCAAGTAACTTCCTTCACAAATGCCTCATCAAATATCTAAGTGTTTCACTTAAAAGTCATAGCAAAGAAGATATTCCAATATTTTTAGCACAGGACGCTTTCCACTAGACCAGGTTGCTCAAAGCCCCATCCAAACTGGCCTTGAATACTTCCAGGGATGGGATGTCCACAGCCTCTCTGGGCAGCCTGTTCCAGTGCCTCACTACCCTCTCAGTAAATAATTTCTTCCTAATACCAAATCTAAACCTGCCATCTTTCATTTCAAAGTCATTACCCCTTGTCCTATCACTGCCTGCCCTTTTAACAAGATTGCTGTCAACAGTTTAAATATTAGGTTTTTGCTAATTTGGTGCCTTTTGACTACAATACCCTTGGAAGCGTTTGCAGGAGCAGCTCTGTGTGCAGCCACTTAGGGGATGGAAGCTGTGAAAGATCATGCTGGTGCACACGTGAAGACAAGCTACTAGGAGGTAGTGTTACCCTTCCCTGAAGATCAGAAACTTCTCTTCCTCCTTCACTTCTTGCTGTGCATGGCCTCAGAGTTATTGTAAGCGAGGTAATCTTAGTGTTTCCTGTAAACAATGGGTAATTTTAGATTATCTTACTATCTGCTCAAATTGGTACATGAAATTAAATTCACATATTAATTTGCCATGTTCAAGATTGTTTTATGCCTACATATAAATAATGTTGAACATTGAAAACAGACATTGACCACAGTTTCACATAGTGCACTATTTCTTTTTAGATTTTAAGAGTGAAAACTTGTGTTTTCCTGGAAAGTGCTAGATTTCTTTCCTATATAAAAATAAACATTCCCAAATGTGGAAATGCCAGTTTATTTTGACTGTTTTTAAGCTTAGCTGGAAATCTCCCCCTGTGGTTACTTTTAGTATTAGTCTAAAAGTAGATCCTTGTCTTCATTTTAACACTGCTACCAGAAGAGGTAAATTGATTTATTAAAGGAAAAAATTTAAATGCAAATGTCTTCTTCTAAAACAAAATTAAGCAGGAAAAAAATAAAGCTCTAAAAAGGCTTACATTTATTATAGAGGGTCTTGCATACATTGTAGTGTGTGCTCTTAAAACTATCCAGGTTTTCTGCATGATAGCATTTCCAAGGTCTTTGGGCTGGTTTACACAAGGACACGCAAAAAATTATATGCAATATATGCAATATATTATGCAATAACTAGACTTGAAGCAGATTCATCAAATTGCATTAAATTCTGGTTCAGAATGTTTTTAAAATTAGCTTCCTTAATTTAATTTATATTAATTTATTTTGGAAGTGACCTAAACTGTATGGAGTTAATTTAATCCTGAATGAGTATCTGTAATGGGGTTGAACTAGTTTAACTATGGTTTTTTAAAAGTAAATCAGGACTGTTTTCAAATATTTTGATTTTCCTTTGAGTTTTTTTCTTATTTAAGGTGAAATGTCTAGAATTACTATTATATATGGGTTTTTTTGGGAGTTGGGTTGTTTGGACTATTTTGTTTTAAGTGAGCAAAACCATACTTTTTGATTTAAAGTATGTTGGTATTTGTAAGGGGGAGGACCGATTATATGTATTGACAGTTATTGACCAGGAGACAGATGATATGAATTAGTCTCAGGCTAGTTCTTGGAAAAGAGCTGAGCTTTTTATTCTGTTTGCTAATACATTCCCTCCCATGCAGTGCATCTTTTGAAGTGTACCATTATCTGGTTGCTTTTTTCTAGCTTTCCTTACAACCTTTCCTTTAAAGTGATACATTTTCCTTTTTGTGTTTGGAAGGATGTTGATCATATGGCAGAGTTTGCTGAGGGATTTCCATATCATTTGTCACAAGAAATTTAGGAAAGAAGAAATAGATCTGTGAGGCTCAGGAAATGAAACTATTTTTATATTGATTAGGGTAGATGTACAGCTATTAATTACTGTCCAAACTAACCAACACTGGAATAAATTTTTAATGTAATCAGACTTTTCCCCAAATACGTATTTTTAATGAAAAAAAATCTCCATACTTCATTAAGTGTTAAATATTTTAAATAATTGTCCTGTTTATAACAAAATACCAAACACAGTAAGTGGAGGTTATTTCTTTGTTACCTCTGAGAAACCAGAGATTATGACAATAGAAATGGCACAGGAAAGGGTCATCTCTTTTCTGTCTTTTCTATATGCACTAAATAATCAAATTTTCAGTAGTTTTGGTTTTTTATATTCTGTGTGTAGCTAATTTCATTAACTGTGATGGTCTGTTTGAACAGATTAATTCTGTGTATACTCTGCAGTGACTTTTAGTGCTATGTCTGCTTCTGAGTGAGTGCTTCCACTCTCCATATTATCTCTATAAAGCTTAACATACTTGAATAAATAAGTGATTGTTGCCGCTTTTCCTCTCAAACAGAAGTAAAATGTCTGATGCATCTGATAGACCTTTTCTGTACTTTTGCATAAAATATTTTTGAGTGGAAAGAGAAAGGGGTAAGAGGAGGCTGCATGAGAGCTCACACGGTTTTAGCCCATGCAAGGGCTTCTCAGTCTCGAGTAACACTAAGACATACCAATGACTCTCATCTTTCTTATACTAAAAATACTCTATAATTTTTTTTTAACCGTTGCTATTGCATATTGATCTTGTTGATGAAAAAGTTTACTATTTTGTTTGATTTTCTGATATTACTTTGAAAATTATTGTTGCTACTCATGGACTGTTAGGCACTCTGACCCCTGTTAGTGCTTATCTGATATCTGTATCCATAGAAGTTCTAATTTCCAAGCTGCCACACTAATACTTTTCTACATTCCCCATCATGTTACAATAATCATATTGGAGTCTTATTGCAATTTTCTGTGCTCAGTATGTGTTCAAAAGATTTATTTGCATTTCTATCCTGAATAAATTAAAACAACTATGTTGAGAAATGGCTTCACAGGGCTTGAGTTTTCCTATCTTTCCATTCCTGCATACTTTCTTGCATACTTATATTCTAATCTTCTGGAAATGCCAACAATTTAAAGGTAAAATAAATGCAAATACTTCTTAAATATGCATTTAGCATGTCTCCTGGATACTTGAAGAGATAAACTACTTGTTAAGTTTAGAGAAGTTACTAATATTCATAATCAAAATGAAAAGTTTGGTACACCAACATACCTTTTCTTTTTCCTATTGATAGAAGACTTCTTTACTAAAAAATGCAAGACTTGCAGGAGTTAACAGTATTGATCAGGGTTATATAACAGTAGGCTGGATATGAATTTGCAGAAAGTTAATTTTCTCTAGCTGGAAAACTAAATCTGGTTGTTATGTAGAAATATAGATTTAAAATGAATATATTCATATTTTATCAATAAATGTGTCATTCAAACTCCTAATACTTCTTTGCATGCCAAACTATGTTTCTGGTATCTGCTAAATAGTTCGTGATTGACAAATTCTTGGATTATTTCAGTGTGAATGTAGGACTGTGAGAAAGATGCTTTCCTTAATAAGCAATATTAATTTCCTGAAGCATTTGTTTTACATTACATTCTTTTTAAAAAATGTATGCAAGCAATATAAAGTATGCTGGGTTTGTGGTTTGTTTTTTTTTATAGCGTAAGAAGTACAATCACAATAATGTGTAACATAGGAATTGAACAGCACATATTTTAGACAGGTAACCAGATAAGGTTCTCAAGTGAAGAATTGTTCATTCTCGTAGTGGGATGAAATTTATGTAAACTCAAAGATCCTGAAGTGCTGTTTTATAGCAATCTGGAAGTTTTGCAGTTTTTTCAGAATTTTAAAGATCCAGCAGAGCTGTACAACAAAATAATTGGGAATCAGTTCTAGGAAACCAGGAGAGTGAGTCCCAGACATTTGAATTAAATAATGATGCAAGTGGGCTTTCTTTGTTGGGTTTGGTGGGGCTTTTTTGTTTTTTGTTTTTTTTTTTCCTTGTGTATGTGGGTTGTTTTTCTGTATGTGGTTGTGGTTTTTTGGTTTTTTTTTGTTTTTTTTTTTTTTTGGTGGGTGTGTGTTTTGTTTGCTTTTGTTTTGTTTTGTTGTGTTTTTTTTTTTTGATAATTCAAGTACATGGAGTTAGTCAGCTCTGGAGGTGTTTTGCACTATGTTTTTGACCAAATGAATGTTTCAGGTGTCAGATGTCATGTTTTTGACTGGCACCCATAAACATAGCTACGTTCTTTGCCAGCTGTGGTGGGTGGACCCTGGCTGGATGCCAGGTGCCCACCAAAGCTGCTCTATCCCTCCCCTTATCAGCTTGTCAGGAGAGAGAAGGTGTAACAAAAGGCTGATGCATGGAGATAAGGACAGGGAGAATTCACTCAGCAATGACTGTCACAGAAAAAACAGACTCCACTTGGAGAAATTAGATTGATTCCCGGTCATATCAGAGTAGGATAATGAGAAAGTAAAACCCAAATGTTAAAACACCTCCCTGCCACCCCTCCCTTCTTCCAGGCTCAGTTACACTTCCAATTTTCGTTTTCATGTGGGTGCCTTCCCCCTAGGTGCTGTTCTTCAGGAACAGGCTGCTCCAGCGTGAGATCCCGTGGGGTCACAGGTTCTGCCAGCAAACCTGGTCCAGCATGGGCTCCTCTCCTGGGTCCACAGGTCATGCCAGGATCCTGTTCCAGAATGGGCTTCCTGTGGGGTACTAAAGGATATCAAGAGAAACTAGTAGGGAAGAGGTTCAAAACAAAGGAAGGTGTTAGCTTTGTTTTAATCTGAGCCTAAGGAGTTTCTGAACAGGTACCTAAGGAGAAATGCCAGAAGGATTGTTAGCATAACACAATCATATCTGCCTCAGAAAGTTCCTTGGAAAGGGTGGAAAGGGTTTGGAGTCTGAAGACTATTCAGGGAAGTGTCCTGTTGTTACTTTTCCCTCAACAGCTGCTTGAGAATATTGATGAAGATACTGATCTGATCTTATATTTTATCTAACAACCAGTTGAAGTTGCCGCATGTTTTTGTTGACTTGCTAATTCTTAAACTAAGGGGTTGTGTAATCTATTCTTTTTTAAAAGGGAAAAGAACTATAATCTGATCTTGGCTCATCTTCACTTAATAGAGAGAAACTGACAAAGTAGTATTGAGGTATTTGAAGGCTCTCTTAGATGCACAACTTTGTTTCTTTTGAATAATGAATAGTTTCAATGACTGAATATTAGCTCCTTCAAACTGTGGACCAGGACACTTGTAAACAAAATGCAGTCAAAAATTTCAGCCTAGAATTTTTATTGATTATATTTTATTTTTTTAATCAAATGGACTAAATTCAAACCAAGCTTTGATCCAAGCATGTCTGATGTATACAGAGGTCACATTGCTTAATTGTTTTCCCTATTACTTTTTACTCTATTATTTATGAATTTACAGTTGGGCTCATTTCAGGCTATAGGATCATTCATGTACATGTAGACAAACGTCTTGCTGCTATCTGTACTTTTATTGCAGTTCTCTTTTGGTTGGTAAAGCGTTTCTTCACCAGAGTATGCCCAACAAAGACAACAGCATTAAAGAAGTTTTTCTTAGCTACCTATTAATGTCTAATATTGTAAAATAAATATTCTGCTAGCCAGCGGTACTATGGCAGCAGAAAAATACTGTGTTAACCTGTGAAAATAGAACTGGCTAATTTCCCAGCAGGAGACAGAGAGGTACAGAGGGGCAAATAATACTCCAGCTTAGCCATGTCTCTTCAGCTGCAGGTGGTTTAATCACTAATGGTAGTGATTAAGTGATAGTGGCCCTGCTGTGCTGTGATATGAGGCAGCTGACTCCCAGGCAGATAAATTGGGGGAATCAAGTTTGTAAGAGAGTGGATTTCTGATGACTAAATCAGCATGGTGAATACACTTTGTTTGCTTTTTGTTCTGATAGTTTTAAGTAAGCCAGGTAATTTACTTACCAGCAACACGTGGAATGCAGTGGAGTATGGAAAAGGAAAACAGAAGGTCAGTACATTACTGCTGTCCCCTCCCTGTCTCCCGGTGAACAGCCTCAACTTCCTTCTTACAGCTTCTTGCATCCCGCTGAGTTGTATAACATGGACCAGTCCTTAGCAGGAGTCATGTAACAAATATGGAAAACCCTGCAAAAGTGTCCTACAGGATAGCTAATGTTGGTAGGACAATGCTAATAGAGATAGATATATAAAAGAACAGTTTTTATATTTCTGATAAATGTGAGCCTAACACCTAAACTGGCCAGATCTTCTCTTTTTATTCTTCCTGTAGCAATTGAAGTTGTATCCCCCTCTCTGGTCTTCTGGTGCTCCCCAGCTGGAGGTTGCTTCCTTCAAACTCATTTGTCTCCTGGCAGGTTTACCTAACGATCACAAATAATTTAGGATAATTTTTCCTAGGACAGTAATTGCTATCTCTGAGGATTATAGAGAAAATAGATTAAAAACCACTGATATTAAGAAGTGGTAAGATATACTTGAGGGAGAGCAAGTTCATGTTTTGTAGATTGTTTGTTTATTCATATTGGATGTCCAGAAACAACCATGCTGGACTGGAGCTGAGGAAACAGCAAACTATACATTCACTGTGTGATGAAGCAACTTCATTTGCACTCAGTTTTCAGAATTCCAAAGCACTTTTTTTTTTTTTCACTGTGGCTTTAAACAGTTCTTGAAAGCAGTGTGTTTCCTCTCAGAAAGTCCCCAAACAAATGGTTCTTTTTTTTTTCTCCAGATTAGAAACTATCTACATCCCTGTATGATTAATTTCTGGTTCTGTAGACATTAGTGTTATTTGGTAGAAATATATAAATGATGTGATTCAACAAATGAGTTTTTTGTGTGAGGATGTATATTACTTTATATGATTCAAGGCTACATAATAAGGTGTAAAATAGTTTTCTAAGACAGAAGAGAAGGCATGAAGTGGTTGGTAAGAAACAAACCCATTCTTAGAATAAAAACTGACTAGGTTTTAGCTAGTAGTATTGTGTCCTGCTAAATTGCTATTTTTCACTATCTTTACAAATTTCAATCTATCATGATGATCCAAATGGAGAGGAAGAAGACTGTCAATTTGTTTTTTAAATCTTGGAGGAAACAAGCTGCTGCTTCATTTTGAAGAATACTGAAATAGTTTATTTCTATATGAAGTGTGTGGGGTGTTGCTATTTTAAGAAATACATAGCAAATCCCACATATATCTATGATTTCAATAAGTTGCTTCTTAAGATAAAATAAGGCTTTGTTGCTGAAGTGTATGTCTTGCACAGTCATATTTTTGGTGGTGGAGGGGGGGAAATGGCATTGGTTTGCTAATGATAATAGCTGATCTGAAAATGTTCTGGAAGAGGTGGTATGTAGCATGGCTATGAAATTCAAACCTTGCAGAACACCAGAATGGTAATTAGTGAGGCAATGGTAATTTATCGAAAACATTAGAAATTTAAGTAGCTGTAGCTGAATGTATCATATCAAAAGACTTAGAAAGATGCTTGTATTTGTGAACAGTGTTGTTCAATCTTGTGAATCTTTAACGTTCTCTTTCATCCACCTTTTAATGAGATAACTGTACAATTTGGACCACACTATTTTCCATTCAGAAATACTTAAAATAGCAAAATAAATCATCAGAGTTACTAAGAGGTAGGATATGATACCGTTCCTGTCTGAAGGACTTCTACCAGAGGGGAAATGTGCAAGAACTTGTAATTTTTCCTCCCCTGCATCCTCACCAGTCAACTGGGGATTGATAACTGGTTTCACCCAAAGCAAACCCAAGTTCATTGGAGGGGGTACAGGATCATGCTTCATTAGGTAGTCTTTTTTTTCTGTCATTAAAGTAACATGGAAACTTGCCAAAAAGCCACTAAGTTTATCTGAAGTAACACTGGCAGCTTTGTGGAAGTATGTGGCTGAGTAATAGTACAAAAATAGAAAGTTATTTTGAGGAAGAGCATATGCTCTGTAACAATGAGAATTTGGTATACAGATAAAAGAAATTATGTATCTAAATATAAATTTCAGATGAGAAAGATCTGTGGCTTAGTGCCGCCACAAAGTTTTCTGTAGATGCAGCCATTAAAAGTTGTTTAATGCTCATTTTTCTAACACAGTTATTTAAAGATGTGCCATCATTGGTAAATCGCTGTACTGCCTTAAAGGTGCATATTTTGTCGTCTGTAGCAGCACAGATAATAGGCACTTTTTATGTGCCAGTGCACACTGATGTACAGGGTAACATACAGTGATAATTGAAGGTTTTTTTTTTCTCACAAGAAAGGTACATTGCAGAGCCATAGGGTTTGCTTACTGTTTAAAGATGCTGACAGCCAAATGCAGCTATCTCCTGTTAGAATTAAAAATTAAGACAACACTGGAAGAAATTTTCAGGTTACTTGAGGAAGCAGTTAGGTATATATGCTTAGACATTGGAAAACAATTCCAGTACAATCAGTTGTGCAGTATCATTCAAAAATTTTCATGGTTCCTCAAATAATAGCCAAGTTTATTTAAAAGATAGAAAGTGTTGCTTTGAGGATTAAAACTTTACTTCATACGAGTTGCTCTATTTCATGGAAGAGATTAGCTTCTTTATAAAAATGTGAAGTGTGCACCAAGTCCCTCAAAATCTTTACCTTTAAATGCTTCTCCATCTGCTTTTTTTGTTTAAGCTTTCCCTTAAACAATTAGAGATTGGCATATGTAAAAGTCATACTGATGAGCAGAAAAAGAGATTAGAAGATTAAGCTGCAGTGAGATGTTGAATAACTAGAACCTAAGGCATTACCAAATAAAATCCACGTAGAGCTGCTCTGTTCATCAAGCTCTGCATAGTGTAAAGCTGACTGAATAGGCTGAGCTGTCTAAGCTTTGAAAGCCTCAGAAGTAATTATGTAAAATAAAATCTTTATTGTTAAAGTTCTACCTTTCAGGAGGTGCCAGTTTGAAAATACTAGACCTTAGGACAGTCTTGGCAAAACAAAAATCAATTCTTAGAGGGTTTTGGGTAAATATTTTTTTCTTTTCTGAGCCACTTGCACTTCAAAAATCTACATGCTACTTGCTGTCATTTTCTGTCTATAAGAAAGACATGATCATGCAGAACTTCTCTTTCAGAAGAGGAAAAAATGTTGGCAAAGGAGAGCCATGCAGAACTTAGGAGGGAAAAGCAGGGACAGGTTAAAGAATTCAGCTCAAATTAGGCAAGTAATCACTAAATGTATGTATTTTTAACCTATTTGTCTTCCTCCCTCTCTCCTAATCATTATATAACCAGTCTTATCTCATTAATGTCTGTATTAGAAAGTACCTGTGTTGCTACTGCTGGTGAGACAAGGTTCCAAAAGGAGAAGGTTCCAAAACTGAGATAGAAAGTTATTGAGAAGTTAGGAGAAAAGGTGAAGAAAAGAATCCTTACGAGGTTTTCTTCTGGGCTTTTTTTTTCCATATATTTTCTCTGTAATGCTGAAACTATTGAGACAAAGTAAATATAGTAGCTTTAGCACTTGCATTTACGATCCCTGAAAAAGGGAGGTCACTTTCCTCTGAGCCAGCAGGCATCGCTGCATCTAAAATAGTGCCAAAAAAGGGAAGTATAGGAAGTAAATAGTATTTCTGCTGTTAAAATTTTAACTCATAAGTTTGTATTTGCTGTTTGGAGTTGTCATCTAGAAATAAAAGATAAAGCAAAAAAAAAAATCCTAGTGAATTTAATGATCTTTCTGTATGTCTGGGATCTGTTCCATGGGTACTTACTGCTATATGTATGCTACAGCTCCTGGCTGGGCAACATACCCAGCTTTATTTTCTGTGAAACTAAGTATGTAGAGGAATAGCTCTTCCATGTCCAGATGTCATCTTAATACACACTTCAGATGGAGCCTGGAAACTTAAATGACAGGTAAATTATAGGCAAGAAGGCAGGAGAATACAAAAATATCACCAACCACTATAACTGTGAAATCTGGATGGTTGGGGAGTAATCCTGTTAAGGCCTTCTGGCCAAAATCAGTATGGAATATGTTTTGTTACTGAGTTTGGAGAGAAAGTGGAAGATGATTTTCTTTGATGAAGGGGAACAAAGTGTTTTATATGGTGTTCCCTTTGTAGAGACATTCCTAATACTCTATTTTACTTGTTTATTCTTGATTTTTAAAAAAGCTCCACACAAATGCTCCTTGTTTGGAGCTTTGTGCATCCATGCCATATGTTAAAAACATGATAAAGAGGAGTTGTAGAATCAATGCAGCAACACTTATCCTTTATCTTTCTCTGCACCCACACTGAAATAACAGACTTATACTCTGTTATTCTCTGCATCTTTTTTTCCTCCTGCAAATTTAAACTCTCTGGCTATACCAGGTCAATGCTCTTCAAATTGACCAGGGAGTTTATATTGTTTTTTTCTGACTCACATTTGGAGGATCTGTTTTTAGGTTCTTTAAAACACTGGACTGGTACACTGGAGTACATAAACTAAAAATTGAAGCCTTAATGGTGACTAAAGGTGAATACAAAAAATAATTGAGTTTTTTGAAGTACTGCTGCGAGCACCACTTCTGTACACATTTTATGCCACTTTTCATACCTTCAGTATATCATCTAGAAGTTAAGGGAAATTTTGAGAGGGTTTGGAAGCCAACTTTAGTATTTTTGAAGTTGTTCAAAATGTGTAGTCTTCAAGAAGAAATAATACCCAATTTGACTTATACATGCTAATATCTTGGCTTATTTCCATAGCTGCTGCGTGCTCTGAAATGTGAAAGAGGGAAAAGGTTCTCATCCTGTCTAATTTTGTTTAAAGTTTTTTCACTTTGAGTATCCTGTGACAGTCATTTTTAGCAGTGGTATCGTAAATGGACTTTAATGCTTGATTTGTTTTCTTTCACACTGAGAGTAAGGGAAGTGTGTAGGTTGTATTATGAAGTACAACGTGTATTTCAGCTGTTACAAGAAATGTGACAGAAGGTGGTATAATGTTGCATGCAAATGTCCGTGGGCAAATATGAGACTCACAGTTTTCATTGCAAACAAAATATCACAGCATATTAGATAGAAAAAACCCTTTTGCTTTTGTCATTGGTGGTTTGTGTTTGTGCGTAAGGTGCTGCTTTCTCTGGGTGTTGACAGATGCATATAAGAAAATGCCCCCAAAGAACTGTTTTGTAAATGAGTAGTAAATTTCAGTGAAGAGTTTTGCATCGGATGTCAATCCTTTGTGACGGCTTCGTGTATCTTTGGTCGTCTCTTCCTTTAAGCCAAACTGTGAGCAATGGCCCAGGTCACCTAATCAAAGGTAATGGGGTATTGTGTTGCAAGAGAGGGCATTATCTAGGAAAGACCTAAAATAGCTTGAAAGTTCCAGCATGCTCAGAGTCTTTTCACACAGTGAGGATTCATGAGGTAAGAAAAAATTTGTACAAAATAAGTTTCTTTTCTGGCTGCGGAACATGGGTAACATAAGAACACAGAGATGATGCTTTGTGACTATCGCTCAGGGAGGAGGCAGCACTGAACCTTCTTGGAGCAACTCCATCCAGGAACAGCTTGAGGGGCCTGTACCAACAGTGATCCAGACATAAGTTACATTTGTCTCCTAGACTCTCAAAATACACCATGTTTGTAGAGTAAATTTGCTCCTTGTGTAACCCTACACAGGATAAAGAGCATTCTCATTTAATTTAGTGCTTGTTTAGTCTCAGAGTCGTGTGTGTTGGAGAAGCCTCAAGGTGTTTCCAAAAAGGAAAACTGGAGTTGATTCTCCTATGATGTGAATAATTCTCAAGCTTTCCTCTGACAGAGCTCTCTGCCTCAGGAAGGGCTGCCTGAACTCTGGGAACAGGGAGACGGGAAGAGTTTTGCTGTTCAAAAAAAAGCTTCCCGAAAACCAAAGTCCTCTGGGTAGCTGATGACTACACTGCAGCACATCGGATGGGCAGCCCTGGCATTGTAAAATTAATTAGCAGTGTTTTCAGTCCATTGAATAGACCAAAACGTTTAGTAAAAACAGGTCAGTTTTTAAAAGATGCCATTTCTGTTTTGTCCATATGAACGCCTTTTTTAGATTCTGCTGTTTCTTTTTTTCTCCACCCTTTATGCAAAGATATTGTAAAGAAACAGCTTAGGGAAATGAAACAAGCTGTCCATATTTGTAAAAGTTACAGTTCCTCAAATTTCAGTAATGTATAACAACTGGTCTAAATGGGGATTATAACAGTTTAGATTTTTTATTATTTTAAATAAGAAGTAGAACTGTAATGATTTCTCAAGAGAGCAAGGATGGCATAGTTAACAGTTATGCTGGAAGAAAAATAGGTGTTTAATATATAAAAGTTTTCCTTTTTTTATCATATTTTGTCTTTTAAAATGAAACATTATTTTTTCTGCTGTGGTAGTGTTAACTGAATAGAAACATTTGAGCAAACTCGGCAACATTTGAATCTTGCGCTGGTAATTGAGCTCTGTTTTGTTGTTTAAGTTACTGCTTTTGCTTATGCTGTCATATAATCTGCAGAAGGGCACAAGCAGAAATAGAGGGGACTCACCATCCAGGTGTGCTAATAGAATCTGCAGCATGGTTTCTCTGAGTTCCAAAGGCCCTGTACTTGTGGATTTTTGTGAAAAATGTTGAAGGCTTTTCATGGAGGTTTGAATACTGGCTTGTTTATTTAGTAACTAAAGATAGTTACAGGCTGAGAGAGTTGGGGCAGTTCAGCCTGGTGAAGAGAAGGCTCCAGGGAGATATTAGAGCAGCCTTCCACTACTTAAAACAGGCTTACAAGAAGGCTGGAGGGAGACTCTTTAAAGAGCATATAGCAATAGGACAAGGGGGAATGGAGGTAGATTAGTTTAGGTTTTAGGAAGAAATTCTTTATTGTGAGGCACTGGAACAAATTGCCCAGAGAAGTTGTGGATGCCCCATTCTGGAAGTGTTCAGGGTGAGGTTGAATGAAGCTCTGAGCAATCTAATAAAATGAAAGGTGTCCCTGGATAAAAACACACCCACCTACCCACCCCCAATTTCCCTAAATATATATAGGGGAAAGCCATCAAAGCTGCTCCACAGCCTGGTGCAGATTTCTTTGCACCAGTGCAGTCATTACAAGGAAGGGAAAAGCTGTCCTTAAGCTAAAGGACAGCTTGAGCATTAAGAGGCAGTGATTACAGATGACCTTCAGTGGTCTGTATAAGCTACTCCAACAGATATGTTGGAATTCCATAAATGTTTTAATCATCAAAGAAGTGAAACTATGCAACAGTATCCTGATAGAAAGGTAGGGGAAACACACAACAGCTGTAGTATGATGTGTTTACAAACATTACACATTTGCTTGCTATATCAGGAAATTGCATAAAAAACAGGTAACATCACTGAGTCCACAATTCTACTCCTGCTGAGTAAAGTCTTTTTTAATAACCTACATGAGTTACATCTTCACCAGGTTTTGGAGGATCTCTGTCTCTCCAGGTCCTGCTGTCTTTGCCTCCCAGGAGAAGGGACATGATTCCACAGAGTCTGTTTAGTAACTAAATATTATAGAAATTAATAGTACTATTGTAAGGTCTTTTTCACTGTCATCAAATGGAGCTTGGGGATATCCACCTGAAACACCAAGGTACTGGGGAGACACAACAAGAATGCTCTTAGAATTGACCTGCTGTGGAAGAGGATGGCAATATATGTGTGATAGACCTTTGTGGGCACATTGAAAGTTCTTACAAAATGTAGCTGTTCCATTATGTTAGATGGGAAATCCCCATGGAGAAAAGAAAAAAGAAAAGGAAAGGAAAGGAATAGAGAAAGTGAAGTATGGCATGTCCCTGCTGTGATGTGGCCAGGTCGTACTTTGTCAAAAGCAGGGGAGCTTCTGTAGTCGACTGACCAGGCAGGGCATGTGGATGATGGAGAGAGACACAGTGCAGTTCCTTCTGGCCTCAGTCATGTTGGCTTTTGGGGTGAGGGGTTTTATTGGTAGGGAGAGAAGTTGAACTTTGATCTAGTTTATGGTTTATCTCCAGAACTCAAAGCAGCCAAACTTCTGGATGTAGCCACGAAGTCTTTGCTGTACTTTATAAATGCCAAAGGAAAACACTGAGTAAACATAAGATTACAAATATAAAGACAAACTTGGGCTATTTTTGTGGTTTAGATTTAGCCAACTCATCTTAATCTGTTTTTTATTATTTTAATACACAGAAACAAAAGGAGGTGTCTTGGGTTTGGGTTTTTTCCAAATACTGTTGATAAAAGTGGAAATTTTTGGTGTATAAAGGAGCTTACTAATTGAGGACACTAACTGTGATTGTGTTAATTGTTTCAGAGTTCCTTTAATGTGATGTGTTAAACATTGTGTATTAGAAAAAAAACCATGGCTCAACAGTGAAATTGAAATTTGAAGTAAGTTTCACAGAACTGGATTGTTACTTGAAATGAAGAAGCATACAGCACATCTGAAAATATGTTAACAAATATGGCATTAAGGCAAAAATTAAATATATTAATTAAAGAAAAAAGTAATTTTTAATTCTTTTCTGTCTCTCATTAGCCTTATTCACTTGAAGTGACTATAAAATACTGGTTTTTTGTTAGATGGCACCCCCTATTCATGTACAGATGCATAAAGACCTGCATAAAACCCCCTGTCCATTGACTCAAAATCAGCTTTATCAGGCCTGTTAAGTAACTTGACTAATGATGTATACAGGTAATTTATTCTTCATGCTAATGCAGAATTTTATTCTTTCAGTTCACAGCGGTAATCGGAAAAACTACTGTTAGATAGATTTTTGGATCTCTTTGATTTTTTTTTTTTTTCCTCTTCAAGTAAACAGAGATGACTACTGCTTGGATGTTGGATGTAGTATTTTATTACAAATATAGGTACAGAACATCTGGTTTGAAACACTAATAATCCTGCAAATGTGGTGTGGCACTTCTTTTCGTTTTGTTTTTTAAAAAATAAACAAAATTATGAAGTGGAATAGGAAGCTGAATTATGTCCCTGCAGAGTTGGGTACTGCTGTAAGAAGTGGGAGGGAATAACAGAACCAGCTAGTTGACTAACCACTTCCCTTCATTGTTGCTTTTAATATCAGAACAGCCTTGCTAGCTTTCTAAACCACCATAAGTTACATCAGTGAGACCATGTACACCCTAACTGGTAAGTTCCTTTCATTTTAGATCTAAATTGAAAGCTGAATTGGAAGTGATCCTCAGTGGTTAAAAATGGAATAAGATGTATTGGTTTGTGTTACTATATCATAATCATAAAAAAATGATCCTCTGTGTTGTTAATAGTAAATAAATGTAGACATATACCTGCCTTAGCAACAAACTTTATGTAGGGTAAGGAAGGTATATTCACCTGAAAAATTACAACCTAATTACCGAAATAATAATAGTTGAAAAAACAGTGCAAGTTTGTAATGTCTGAAAAGTGATTTGATCAATGTTTTTTGAATGAGCTGAAAAATGAACTTCCATTTCTCTAACAAGTACTGTATCTTATGCTGTGCTGTTCTTCAGAAGCTGAAGCTATTTATGTTGGTTGCTATTAGTGCTTGGTGGTTGGAAGATTTGTCTTTAATGGTTTCTGTTGCAGGTCCTGGTAGTAATAATTATTGTACTTCAAAGTCCTAAATAATAGGCTAATAAATAAGCAAATACTTTTTAGTATAGTTTCACCTTTAAATACCTGAAGTGAGATTGCAGTGGCAATGTATAGTTAAAGCTAAAATAAGTTGTGTTCATGACTGCTGTGCTCAAAAACTGTCAGTCAGTCATGAAGTCTGTATTAAGTTCAAGCCTGGTGTCTTGGCAGCAGTACAATGGAAGGTTCTAGCCTGTATTTACTGGTCTGAATGGGAATTAGATTGGAGTCTTAGTATGTAGCCAAAAGTTGTAATAGGGGTTTTACTTGTTACAGCTATTTCTTTTTGTCTTACTGATCATGTGTCAGATGTGGCTAAATATACCCCAAGATAGGGAAGGGCATATGAGTTCAGAATCTGTTTTATAGCATTCATTTAGTGAGATGAGCTAGCTTCTGTTGTCAGTATATTTTTTTACTTTATAGCTTTACTTGAAATGTAGTAGGAGCTTTTAAATGATAATTTTCTTAGCAATAGAAGCCCAATACCCAAACCCAAACAAGCAAGCAAAAAACCCCCAGTAATGGCTGTTTTTTCTAGGGAAGGCATCATTAAAAATTTGTCAGTATATTTTGGGTTCTTAATTAATACATTTTATTTTATTGCAGGCTGTCTTATCCACATGAGCAGTATGGTTTCTACACCATGTATTTACAGAGTGGCTTCTATGTATTCTTTTCGTGTTCGGATACTTACTTTTCAAAGATGAAAACATTAGGCCAAGTGTTTGAGGAGCTTCATGAGGTTGACAGAAAACAAGGATATGAAATAATTATAGTTTTATTTATAATCTCACATTGAAAAACAGTACAAGTAATTCCATCTGAATCTTGCACAAGAAAATGTGGTGGACTGTGGAGGGTTCTTCTGGGAGTGACCTTGTGCCTGCCAGCCTCTTGTGCTCTTAGATATGGGTGTGCTGTGATGAAAAGGCTCCCACATAACTTGCCTTTAATGCTGATGTGCCTTTTAAGAGCCATCAAAGAAAACTTCCAGTAAATTCTGTAAGAAGAAAAAGAATTAAAGTCTAACAGTAGTGAATAAGGTAGAGCAGTAATAGCTGCAGGAAGTGTTGCTTTTTGAGGCCATCCCCATCCGTCATCTGAGCAACATGAGCGTAATTAGCAAGTAATTTGTTCTTACTGAAGTGGCAAAATAAGCTTGTTTTGTAGACATCTTAACCCTTAATATGGTCCTCTGCTTCTTTATACCAAATCTTGTTATTACTGTTATTCATTCACCTGGTTCTCCAGCTACAGGAGATCCCCTTGGATTTTTTTTATTTTTTCCCTCATTTAAGTAAGTAACAAATTTAACCCCTTCAGCCTTCACTTCATTGCAGTGCCTGCTCTGCATCCTCAGCAAATCTATGCTGTTTTTAAAAGTCTTGGTGGATCTGTGGCAAGATATATCTTACTGAGGGATTTGATCAACGCTACTTTCAATTCCAGCTGAACTGGAATCATGTAAATGATGATCATCCCAGCTTTCCTTAAAGCAAACAAGACAATCAGACAAAACCAGCCTCATCCTTTTCCCCCTCCACCTGGACCCTTGAGCAGCACAACTGCAGCAGCCTGGTCTCAGAGACAGCAGGGAGAAGCTCCTGGGTGTTCTCCCTGATGTCTAGCAAAGGCAGCCCCACAGTGGGAGCATTCTCTTTCCTCTCCCAGCTGCCGTTTTTGGGAACCTAATGTTTCACACCCTGTCAAACCTGGCAGAAATCACTCCATGAGTTCAGAAGGTATTGTGATGAGGGCCTAACGGATAAGTTTCATTTCCTTAGGAAACCAGGCTAAAAATACCTTTTTAGCTCTTCTGTGAGCAGAGGAAAATTTTTTAAATGTTAGTACCACATTTGTTGCAAAATGGGAGGCAAAATGTAATTTTAAAAAATGACATTTTAGCCAATCAATGTGAGGGATCTGTTGTTGAGTTTTTAAGGTATTGGATTGTCAGTTCTTTTCCCTCTTCTCTCTAGCACTCAAATATGCTTAATGCTATTCCTGAGGCCATCTATTTTTGGTCGTAGAAGCAGCCATCATGACTTGAAAGTCATATAATTATATGTGTTACCAGAGTCTAACCTTGGGGATCATAATTCTGTACAGTGTTTCAAATCAGTGTTCTCAAACCAACATTTCTTCTCAAAGCAGTTGTTCTATTACCCATTCTAAAATTTGTGGTGTTAAGAGTCCTAACAAATGTAGATTTGCTGTTTGTATTATTAACTGACTATTATTAACTGTATTATTCAACTGACTATCGCTGAAATTAATGAATTTGGATCTCCTGAATATTGGGGGAGAGGAATCCTTTCAAGTCAGGAAACCTCCTATTTTGAGATCTGTTTCCATGTACAGTTTGCTCTTAGACAGTTTTCCTCTTCTAGTTCAGTTTTTTTCTCTTGAAGTTAGTTGTAAGTGAAAGGGTGTGCCAGCAAATGTAAAAGAATTCCAGAGTAACTTTTCCTGTGTTGTTTCTGTGCCATGTGGTGTTAATGTTATGGAAAAGGTTGCTGCACATCCCCCACCCCTTCCCAAATACATTTTTCCGGGTAAAACCAGTACTGTTTCTGTATATGCAACATAGGCAAAATGATTGTTTCAAAAAGCCAGGTCAGGCCTTAAAATCAAACTTTTGACTAGCAATATATAGTGCTCAATGTAGTTTTCAGTTACATTAAATGTAGTGCAAGTCACCATACTGTGAATAGCCACTGCTCTGAGTGGGAGGGTATGCTGGATATTTTAAATTATGTTTTTAAAATCTGATCACATAATACTCCTATAGGAAGGAGGAGGTCAGAAGGAGGAATAGTGAGGAAGTCTTTGGTAATGTACTATCTATGTAGTTGTTTCTGGAGGCATGTGGAAGAAATGAAGCTGTCTCAGATTTCACAGTTTATAGGGGAAGATCCTTAGCAGCTCCATCAGAATGTCTCTGTGGCAGTTGCACATTCCTTTGTTTCATCTGTCTGTAATCTCCCTCCCCATCACAGGCCCTTGCAAGGTCCAGCCTGTGTTTGTCATCTGCTGTAGTTACTGTGGAGAACAAATGACATGTGGGCAATGATTAGAGTTTTATATAATTTCCATGGTGCGTTCCCACCTTCAGTGTCTGAGTGCTTGTAGGAAATGAAACTTCGGTTGAGTTTAGAGTAATGGTGGGCTTTGATGTTTCCCAGCACTTGTTTTTTAATCCAAAAGAATAATTATGATTATGAAGCCCAAATTAGTGAGGTTTGGAGGGTTTGTAGCTTGTAGTAAGTAGTAGGATTTTAAAGCTTCTCTGAATCTTCTAACTTGCTTCCATTATATCTCAGATAATGGCAGCATCATTCTGGCAGTGTAAGTTTCAAGAGTTAATGGAGAATTTTGAATAATGCAATTCACTGAATAGTATGATTAATTTTTCGGATCTAATTTTCTACCCAGTGTTGGAGGAAGATTAAATGGAACAGAATTGGTTTGAATAGTATACACGAGTTCTGTACAAACAGAGCTGAAATTGTCAAGTAACAACTTGAGAATATTTTAATAGGGGCTGGAAAACATTTGCCCTATTTGAGTTTCTGTTTAAAGTAGCACCTATTGTGTCATAAATGTTGGTAAGTAATTTTATTTGTAATCCAAACTTTTTCATCAAATATTCTTGTATGAAGCACGATCATTGCACATCAGTGGTTGAAAGTAGAGGAAGCAGGACAGCGTACAACTCTGTGAGAAAGCTGAAAAAGCCCTATATTTGCAGCTGGTTTGATGTACTATTGCAGTGAAATAGCAGATGCTGCCAATTATCATCACTCTGATGGCTCTTTAGTGTTGTTACATTTTTCAGATTATTCTCAGCTCACTAATTTGATACTCTTAACCAAGGCTGTTACTAGAGCTCTCTTATTTCATTATTTATAATTACTTTTGGCTTTGTAAATGAAAACAATCCTGCTGCTGATTCTGTAATTTATAATCCGGGTAATTGTAGATTTTCATTAATTTCTTATTATTTGTCAAATCTTTGTTTTGCAAAAGATTGTTATTGCTGCCATTTATTTAAGAAACGGTTTTATATTTCGGGAGGTTTCTTTCTTTCACCTGGGATCTGTTTGCAAATTATATGCATTTTTTAAAAATGAGACACAAAATTGCTGGAATTAAATACATTGTTTCCATACAGAAGAAAATATTCACTGAATATAATTTGGGAGTAAATAGTACAGTTTGTTGAAAAACTGTGAACAGAATTATTTGTTTCATAATTGGTATTATGATTCCAGTTTCATTCTTATCTGTCTTTATAGGGAGAGGAGTCAAGAAAAGAGGTCCTTAAGCAAACTATCTTGGGTAGATGAACACAGTATTTAAGAATAAACAAAACTCTGAATTTTAAGAGTGTGAGGTCATGGAAATGTTTTGGAGATTGCAACCATTTTTTACTCTTTTACAGATTTCTGTTTGCAGATACTCTAGCAAGATTGTTAGCTGAGTCTAACATGATTATTTGAAAGGATGAACTTTCATATCAAAACGTATAGCAAAGTGGGAGTAAAGTTTTGAAGTTATGCCAGGAGAATCTTTGACTGACAGATGAAGATTTTTTCTTACGATTTTTTCTCCCTGTTGTAGTGTTTTCCCAGACTGTGAAGAAGATTTTAGACTGTGTGAACCAGATTTATCCTTTCATGTACTCACTCACTCTGAATTGCTGCATTTAGAAATGTTACAGACAGTTGAATGCTGTTTAATAATAAATTGGCAAAAGTTCTAAAGAATATAATCTTTTCTCAGGCTTGTATTATTCTGAGAAGGCCATTCAATAGTTCCTTAATGAATATTTATGGTTTATAACCAAAACCTTCTCTCTCTACTGTCTCACATGTCTACTAAGAATACTTACTGTGGAGATTGAATTAGGAGAGCTACTTTATTTTTCATGAAGGCATGGCAAAGCTTTGAGTATGTCTGCTGAAGACTGTTCTTCCTTAAGTTAGTTATTGGCTAATTAACTTATTTTTCTTGCTTGAACACATACTTGTAGACCAGAACAAATGTGTAGAAGACCACATACGATTTTACAAAACCACGTTTGGTGCCTTGAATTAACTCAAAATAAGTTAATTTGAGGGGCTAATACGGAATAATTCCAGACTTTGATTTGGGCTTAAGAATAACATTTTATGTTATTGCTGTGTGACTCTGAGACACACAGCTAATAGAAGCATATAGCCTACAGGTTATGTATGTGAAGAAACTAAAGCAAACCTTCGCTTGGACAGGAATGTTTAGTTGTGTGTGTAGGTAGGAACCTCTTCTTTTTGAAAAACCCTCATCCGTCAGGTACTCTTCACTGCAATAACCTGTTCTTTCTGGAAGACAGCATTATAGACTCTGTCTTTGGTTTTATGTGATTCTGTGAGAATCTTGCTTATCTACTCTCTGATTTGTTAGGAATTACATTAACAGAGATGCAGGCTATATGCATGCAAGTATGGTATTTTGTTATATATTCCAGATCACACAGTAGCTTATTTGACAAACTGTTTTCTCATGCAGAATTTTTCTTTATTCCCAGAAACAAAAAAACTCCAAACCCTTCTGAAATAACAGGTCCAAATTATAGACCAAGCAAACCCCTCCAAACTCATGAATGGACTAAAAAATATCTTTCATTTATATGAAGCTCTTGCTGAAGCACAGTGTGCAGCTGTTTAGATATAGCACATTGCTAAGCTGCCTTTTTTGGGTGGTAAAGGTGCAAATTCCTCTTGAGTCTTTCTAAATCTCACCTGGTTTAGGAACCACTTTGACTCTATTTTTAATACCAAAGTATAGTCAGGTACTCCCCAGCCAGTTGCACACTTCTTTCCATCCCATTTTAATGAGAGGTCATAATTTCACATATTTTTTCTGTTTTCCAATTTGATTCTGCTGCTTCCAATCATCATTCCCCATCAGTTATACTTCAGCAAAATTTATAATCCTAATTCTGATTTTATAGCTCTAACATCAGTGAGTCAATATGTCCCTTTTAGACAGATGTTAGTTTACTGTTTCCATGCTGCAAACAGCTGGAAGATGATTCTCTCTGCATCCTGAGATTACAGAAAGCTGTGTTGGTACTATGCCCAAACTAATTGAGCCTGTTTCTTAGCAGCAAGGGTTCTGTGCTGTCCTATTTGCAGTTAAACCACTATCTGTTAGCCCAGGAGGCACACAGAGCTTTATTGCATATGTCCTCAGAGAGGTCAGTGGTATTCCCATTTAAATCCATGGCAACTCCATGTGGATGTGTACCCATCCATAAACTTTTATTCTGAATTTTGAAAGAAGGCATGAAGATAATGGATAATCATCAGTTAGGCTTTAGAATAATGGCTAGGAAGGAGATTTTTAATTTGGGAATTTGCAAAGTTATGTGCAGTACAGGGCTACTTATAGTGTGCAACTGGTATTGGCTAGAACCTGAGTCAGAATTGTCTCTTCTGAAGTTTGGCAGTAAAGCTATTTCTCCTTCTGTTTCATTAATTCCTTCACTGTCATCCCCCATGATGCCTTGTTCTCCATCAAAGCTATTCAAAGGTGCAATATGCCTATTGTAAATAAAGCCAGATAAAACAAACAAACCCTATTTTGTCTTATTAATGTTCTTCTAAACAAAGAAAAAAATCTGAAGTCTAAATATGCCTGACCATTTGGTACTAGGGATGTTTAGATTTCTGAAAAAACATTAAACAAGTCAATCTTTGTGAAACTGAACAACTATATATGCAAATGAAGTCATTCATCTAATTAAAATTCGTTTGGTTATTACAGACTGAATTAAAATGACAGTGAAAGAACAGCCTCAGGTGTATGACTGTGCATTTTAAAGTGCTACATTTAATGTTTATGCAGGAGGTTTTTATATTTTAGAAAATGATTCGCACCTTGGCTGTATTGCTTTCCGGAGATTTTTTTTTTTTTAACAGTGCATAAGATTTCAAGATTTCCTTTCAACATTTGACCTACTTAGGAAAAAAGTTCTGATTAGCACCATGTAATATACTCCCTTAGTTTTGGAAGTGCCTTTGGGTAATGCATTGTAGAGAAAAGTAATCTCATCTAGTAAATGGACCCTATCACATTTTAAGATATAGAATTTTTCTCCCCTCTATTCCCTATGCCTAATTTAGTTCTCAGATGCAGCACTGTTTAATGAATCCACATTCAACTGTCGTGCTTTACTGATAGCTTAATTCTGTTTGCATACAAATTCTTTTCTTCCTTGGCTGATTAAAAAGAATCCCTCTCTTTGAAGTCAGGTGTCACAAACAGAGCCTAAGAAGTTTGTTATAAAATTAAGCTTTTGGTTATTCCTTATTTTCTGAGTTCTGTAAAGCACTTTGTAGTTAGTAGGGCCTAAACAGCTGTGTCCCCAAAAGACAAAGGTGACCAATGACTGTGGGTTATGATTCCAGTTTGAGAAAACCTGTGGGCAAGCAGAACACAAAATAACAGTAGCCTTCCATCCAGATTGAAGTGGGAGCAGGATAGTTTGGAAAGGACTCCACACTTCCCATTTCTTCCTCTACCTGCCTTCCCATAATGTGGAGTATTTATTAATGAGGTAATATGCATTCATCTGGGAATTGTTGAGGGAGTTCCTAAATATTTCTCCTTCCAAGTAGTCAATAGCTGCAGGAAAGACTCTGCTTCCCTGAAGATAAATTTCAGCACCAGAAGTCATTGCATTTCATTCCTTGAATTTCAGGGCCAACAAGAGGAATAACTAAATAATGACTTTTTAAAGAAAAATCTGAGAAAAAAGGTATCTTCTGCTCTGCTTCACAACTTCAGCTGTGATTAACAGACTGACACTGATGGGTGAGAACTTCTCTGTTGCCACCAGAATTTTCTTGAGATGAGACTGGATAAATTCGAGTTAATGGGTAGATCATGTAAAGAGTCATAAAGTTTTATGTAATAAATACTTGCTGGTGCTTTTTATAATTAAAGGTAACCTTCATGACTTTGTGGCTTTAGAGGCTTATGAAGCTACAAAAGTGTAAATTAATTTTTAATGGTGTGGGGTTCTGCCCAACCCCTTTCTGAATTCAGGTGCCAGATATGCTTATAACAATGCAGTGTAGGTGTAGTAAATGATGAACATGCTTAATACCAAAGCGAGAGTGAATGCTTGGCAAAATTGAATAAGGCAAAGTTAATGATGTGAAATAAAATGCTGTCCTTATAGAACAAAACTTCCACTTCAGTGTTTGGTGTGTTTAGAGCAATGGTTCCCAGCTTTCCCTAAATCATGAGTAGCAGTTCTGAATGAATTTGTGGCATTGTGGGCCACAATGTGCTTTGCTCTCCATGTTAAATTGGTGTGGAACCCTGGGCACCTGGAGGTCTTGGGTTTGTGTCCTGCCAGCTGAAGTCTGTTTCTTTTCTCTGCAACATCAGTTATATTTTCTTGCATATTTGGTGTGGTGCCTACAAACTTTTTTTCCATAATGATTTTAATAATAAGTACCTTTATAATGAGACATTCATTCTAATTCGTAACATTAAAAATTATTTTCAGTGTTACAATAGATGTTTTTATTATTGAGTCAGAAAACTCAAAGTTGATTTATTTGTAGTTTTTGGTCTAGCTGTGTATTGGTGTGTGATAAAGGAATACTTCTAAAAGTTTCTAGATCACCTTTCTGATACAGTGTTTCTTAGAGTCCCGTCTTGCAGATTTTTTTAAGGGCTAGTTGATAGCAATCATTCATAGATATATTTTGCATTTTTTCCTCAAAGCTGCTTCTTGTGCTACTGTAAACAGGGTCAGATGGCAGATGTTTGGAATGTGTGTTATCAGTCCTTAGTCTCGCCGAAGGACTAGAAGCCTGCAGAGAATTCTATGTTTGCCCTCTTTCTCCTCTATTCCCCTTCATGTATTAATGTAGATAAGGAATGCAGTACTGGATTACAGTTATTCATACATCTTGATACATTATGACATCTGTGTTTGACAAATGCTTCTCTGCACTGCATTTGTCTGCTCTGAAATCCCAGAACAGTTTTATGAATTTGGCCATTCTGATGACAAAGAATGGAACACTCTTTCCTATGGGGCCTTTGTGTCATTGTGCTTTGCCTTAATCATTTTACCATACTTAAAAATACCACTTTGATCATAACTGCTTATGTTTTCTTCCTCAGTTTAATTGCCTTTAACAGGAATAGATATTACAAATGACTGTCATTTGTTCATAAACTTGACAGTAAGCATCAAAAAGACTTATCTGATTTGGAGAAGTAAATGAGCAAAATGTCAAAGCATTTAAAATAGTATTACTTGCTGCATGTTTACATTACAAAAATATTCTGAACAATGTCACTATTTCCTGGATTTTCCAAGATGGTTACTTTGTCACAACAGTTTTTCATTTAGTAAAACAGTGTTTTCCTTAATAGTATAACTAAGTCCACACCAACAGCAATGAAATACATGAACTTGTGTTCAAGTCTTGAAGTAAATCTGAACAACTAGCTTATTGATTCTTTTCTCTTGTAAAACCATCTTCAGTGATAGATGTCTAAATGTGAGGCTTTAGCAGAAAATTTTTGTTTTCATGTATTAGGTAGAGATTTTTCTAAATGTGGATCCACGCAGCTATTGCAGTGATTAAAAAAAAGGCATAAAAATTCCATAATTATTTTTTGTAATGTCATTTCAATATTCTGACTTGTAATTTCATAAATCAGTTTGCACAACTGAAGGAGAGTTGAAATATTGTAAGAATCGCCTAAATACTGCCCAAAGCACTTATTTTTTTATCTATTTGGGTTGCATATTACCAGCTAATGGAAGTGGTGGAAAGAGATGAAGGAATTGGAATTTACACAAAGATATTCTTTATATTGACTGTATGAAATTTGTGCCTCTCTGGGTTCAGTGTGTGTGAATAGTCATTTTCATTCTCTACAGTATTTCACAGTGTAGCTGGTCTGACTTTTTTGCATAGCTTTTTTTTTGGTTATAATTTCTTCTGAGTTCAGGTTTGTAAAAGAAATGTTAGATTGATACCAAATTAATTATTTCAAAGAATATACTAAGATTGTAAAAAAATTTGCTACAATAACATGTTCCTGAATTATTTTGTAATCTAATTTATTACTCAGATACTTGTCAGAAGTGGAGACCTGAACTTTGTATGGAGGGCTTTTCAATAACTTATTAAAAGTGAAATAAACTAACTGGGAAATTTAAATGACCATCTATGGCAACCCATGTTGAAATCTGTATGTATACTCTGCTATCTTTTAAAAATATGTGTGGAATGTTTACAGAATTATGTTACACAATTATTTTTGTCTCAGCATTATCATGATTAGAGAAAAGGATTAAAAGATGCACTCATAAAAGAAATGGCATTGTTTGCAGAACTGTGTACTTTTAAAGAATATATTTGTGTAATAATTGCAGTGTTTCTTCAGTTACCTCTTCAGGTAGTCACATAATTACCAAATTATTAGTCCTGTCTCAACACAGGTGCCACATTGGTCTCTATCTGTGAGGCTTGTTATCAAAGGCAGTGATCTGATTATGTTCCTTCACTGAAAAATGAGATTTGAAGTATTTGATTGTAAGTGAATGCCTTTTCAGTGTATGTTTAAAGTATTTTGTATGCTTATCTTAATTTTCCACATCATCATCGTAGTGTAGTAGTATAAATGTGTAACACAGAAAGAAATGTTACTTTAAAAGCAGGTACACAATGCATTATAGATGCAAATTATGATCACATTAAGTTTTTGACACAGTATTATTGACACAGTAGCAGTTTCTATATCAAATAGCTATATTTCATTTGCTATGTTGACCTTACAGTTGCCTACAAAATATTGATAATGTTAAATAAAGACAAATCATATCATTATGAAGGGTTTGTGATAGAGGATGGCTTTTTAAGTCATGGACTTCTGCAGTGAAAAGAAACAAATACACTTCGTAGTGTCCCAAAATAGAAGAATGTTGCACAGATTCCCACAAGAATTAGATCTGAACAAATTAATCAGTTACTGGTCTGAATGATGGGTTCTTGCAAGAGTGTTTTCATCTGGATTGTGTTAGATTCCCTAAACCACGGTTCTGCTGAATTCTTGCAACCTATCTGACTCATGGTCGTGTGATCTTTCTGGCACATGCATGGTTGTTGCTATAGAGTATCTTCAACTATGTACCAATCATTTCCTAAGTAATCTTAACTACAGTAGCTTGTATGTTACCATTTATACATCTAGAGGAACAGGTTACTGTCTATTTGCAAGTTACCTGGGCACTGTTTGGTTAATTCTGCTGTAGAAACTGCCTGAATATCTCTCTGAAATGGCCAGAGACTCCATTCAGGATTATAATCAGAACACTGAAGCAGATGAGTTCATCAAGACACAGCAGGACTTTCCTGGGGGAATTGTTAGAACCGTCCAAAATTCCCACATGGCAAGCTAGTCAAAATACATATTTGCAGCTAGAGTGGTAAATAGGTCCTTTTATTTAATCCCTTTTATTACATCCCTGGGGAGTTCCTGGGCCACCCAGGGAATTAAGGATTTATGTGCTCTGGATGTGCACACAGGCACAGCCCCATTACCAAGCTGCACAATAATTAGAGTAGATGTGGACCTGGAGAGAGGGGGGATCAAGAAGAGCTGATTTCTCAACAATCTTCCCATGCAAGCTCAGGAACAATCCATCCTGATGTGTAGATAGTCAAGCAAAACTGCTGCGAGGCCTACATGGATAAACAAAGAATTCCTAGCAGAAATCTGAGATAAAAAGGAAGCATATGGAAAGTCGAGACAGGGACAGGTGCTTCTGGAGGAAAAGGGAGAATACAGAGTTTGGAAAGCCAAAGCTCACTTGGAGTTTAATCTGGCAAGGGGCATCAAGAATAAGAGCAATGAGAAGTGCTTCTGCAGGTGTATCAGTCATGAAAGGGAGACTGTGGAATATGTCAGCCCATTACTGAGTGGCATAGGGGATTTGGTGACAGGAAACATGGAGCATGCTGAGATGTTCGGTATCTCCTTCATGCTGCCTTTGTGGCTGACCCTCAAGTCCATGGGACCTGTCTGGAGTACAGAAGACTGACCCTCAATAGAGGAAGATTGAAGAACACAGACTGGACATGCAGCAGTCCCTGGGAGCTGATGGGGTGCACCCATGAGTGTTGAGGGAGATGGCTAATGTCATTGTGAAGGCCACTCTTAATTATCCTTGAGAGAGCGCTGTATTTGGGAGAAAGAATGTCATTACTGCCTTCATGAAGGACAAGGAGGAGAATACAGGGAACTAGAGTCTGGTCATCTTTGACTTGATCCCGTGAGTGAGGGACCAAAAAACAGAGGAAATCACTTCCAAACATATGAAGGAAAAGAAGGTGATTGGGAATAGTCAGTGTGTGTTTAGGAAGGAGAATCATGCTTCACCAATCTGCTAGCCTTCTGCAGGGGAGAGTGGCGGGTGTTTATCTATACTGAAGTAAGCTTTTCGGCACAGTCTCCTATAACATTCCCAAGGATGAAGTATGTAGAGATAACTGAACAAAGAGGTGAACTACAAACAGGCTGAATTGCCATCCTCAAAGGTTTTGTGAACTGCAGCCCATGGTCCAGCTGGAGGCCAGTAACTAGTGGAGTTCCTCAGGGACTGGTAACAGCTGCCAGAACTGCTTAACAGTTTCATTGAAGCCCTTGACAGACTGGAGAGATGTACCAACAGGAATCTCCTGGAGGATTTTGCTTTTCTCATTGTTGAACTTCAGCCTTGGGAGGAATAACCACATGTAGCAATCTTGACAGGTGGCCAATGGGCTGGAAAGCAGCTTTGCAGAAAAGGACCTGGTGATCTTGGTGGACAAGTTGCAAGAGGAGCCAGCAGTGTGCCGCTGCAGCAAGGAAGGCCAGCAGCCTCTTAGGCTGCACTAGACACTTTGCTGTTCAGATATGTCTCCCTTTTGAGAACAGTTCAGTATGGGGTGTTTTGAAAAACATTTAGATGTCGCAGTAACGACACAAAAGAAAAGACAGAGACACATGTTACCAGTAAGAGAGAGCAGGAAGGGGGGGCAAGGCCCGCCTTCTGTTATTTTATATACATTTAGAAATCACTATTCATTGGAGGAAACAAGTTCTTCCTCCCTCAATCACAGTGGTCAAAGGAAATGTCCATCAAAGTTCTGTGTCCAGGAGAAAGGAATGTAAATGATAAGATACAGTTACAATAACATGGCCATGTTTACATAGAAAAGTGTGAGAGACTAGCTACAAAAGAATGACAACATCCAGCACTACAAAAATCAGGGCAACATCTAGATACTGACATAAGCAGGTTTTTTTTTCTTTTGTTTAATATAGCTGAAAAATGAATGTGATGACCTGTGTGTTGTTTCAGTCTCCTTAGATGC
>VZRZ01004347.1:78086-181788 GCA_013398175.1 Climacteris rufus | reverse complement strand
TTTTTTTTTTTTTGTTAAATACATAGCTATAAGAAGCTTTTCCAAGAGCTTAAAAATCTGACTGCTTTCAGGGAAATTGAGCTTTTTGCTTCAGTCAGTTTTACTTCCCATTCCTCTTCTTCCCTTAAACATGATTCTCAGAAATAAATGTGTAAGAATGAATAAGTTTAACAGAGAAACAGTGTTGTAAATGGCAAAAACAGATTAGCTTTATTGTGCTTTTCAAAATCTGCTGTCTTAGACAAGTGAGACTTCAGTAGCAAAAATCCTTGTCATTTTTTGTACTATCATAGTGATATACTGGGAAAAGGCTAAGGTAAAAACAGCTTCCACAGCTTAAAGGTCAAGCCTGCTTCCATGGACCTTACAGTGTGTGGTACAGATTCTGTCTTTCTACAGCTACTGAAAATGAAAACATTGTTGGGCATGTACAAAGTGCAATTCTCAGAGTGCCTATTTGGCATGAATAACCTTAGCCTTGTTTTGGCTGTCTTAATTAATGTCCTTCCCCCATATCCCCCGAATGTGAAAGAAAAACCACTAATCCATACCCTTGGCACAGAGATTGTATGGAACAATGCGTGTGGAGTACATGCATGATTAGATGTATTTCTGAAAAAGGGTAGTGTAAGTTGTATCATCCAGAAGCTTTTTTCAATAGCCCAATTAAAGAGACTTTCTTCTCACTAGTGTTTCTTAAAGCCAAACCTGAGAATCCAACCTTTTTTTCTTGGCAGATATTTCTTTACCCTTCAGGTACTTTCACAGATGCTTGTTAGAGACTCTGAGTATGTAACTATAGCAGTAAAAATACAGGGAAAGATAAAAAAATCATGCTTCTAAAAGAAGAAAAGGATTATATGGGAAATCTCATCCAGTATGCAATGGCCCTTTGCAAGGAGGTTCAGGGAATGACATTTACATTTACCTGGCCTGTCTTGACACATAGTAGAAGCTTTTGTAAAGACCAAACTTAAAGGGATGGCTGAGGATTTCGTTGTCTTATACAAAGCAAAACAAGCAGTTCTTCAAGGACCTTTCCAAGCTCCAGTTCAGTTCTGAGGTGAACTCAGATGAGGCATAGATGTCTCAAGATCTGAAACAGGACTTCTATAAAATTCTGAGATGTGCGAAACAGAATGGGGAAGTTTCTATTGCTTGCAGAGGTTCTTGAGACTCATTTAAATGGCATGCAATAGCTCCAACCCTGCAGTATTACACAGGAATGAAAAATTCCTGCAGGACTGCAGGCCTAGACAGCACCTGTTTTAGGCAAGGTGGGCAGATTCTGAAGTGGGACCCAAGCCCAACCAAGCATTCATAAGGCATTAGTATGATGATGAGGCACATCCTAGTTTTGGACTTTCATCTTTTCCTTTCCTCTCTTCCCTTTCCCTTCCCCTTTCCCATTTCAGAAATAGCTTGCTCTTTGGAGAAGCAATAGCCTTGGCTGAATAAAATTTTGGTGGAAAGACTGGCAGATAAAGACATGCTCTGTTAAGTAGACATGCATCCATAGGGAACTGAGGCAACTCCAGATGGATTATTAAGGTTATTAGGGTTGGGAGTTGGTGGAGTTACTGGCTAAACATGGATATTGGCACAGGATAGTGTTGTGGTGAAACTGAGCTTAGTGGAACTCACCTGCAAAAGGCCAGATTGAGAGAAAACGTCTCTGCAAAGGAAGGTTGGCACTCCACTCTGTAGTGTAGAGGATTCTCTCATATTGAAGGGATGTTGAAAAAGTAAAATGTGTTTCCAAGTGATTTTCTTGAACATTTTAGGGAGCTCACTGAAGAAGTGGATAAGTTTGTTTTCAAAGGAGACTGTAGGTAATGTTCCATAAGCTGAGTTTGGAACCTTAATCAGTGAATAAGGGGAACAAACTGTAAAAGCTTTATGGTAAATGAATAATGTTCGTGCCTGCTATATGAATCCTAAGTAGCATAGGACCACTTAATTAAAATTTTTGCTATAATCCATATAAGAACACCAGCCAAATCAATATGTCAAAAACAACCCTAATCCAAAGTTTTGTAACTTCCAAATGCTGAATTTTGCACCCTTAATATTCTTTCACAGTTTTATGTTTGTAGAATATGTACATCAAGAGCATGAAAGTAGTCATCAAACAGTGTAATTCTGATTTTTGCATTTTCCTGGTGCATAGCTGTTGAAAATCTGAATGGATAAGTATTTTTTGATTTGTTTTGTTTTTTTCTGGGACTTTTTGTTTTTTCTGTTGTTGCTCTTGTTTTTTGTTTCTTAGGGTTTCTTTTTGTGTGTGTATGTGTTTTCTGTTGTTGTGGGGTAGGATTTTTTGTTTGTTTGTTTTGATTGGTTTTTTTTTTCCTCAAGAGATGTAAATGAAGAGAGGAAGCCTGGCTAGGAGTATATATAACTTCCCTGAAGCACTATTGTAATTTTCTTTATCTAAGTTATATATGGTAAACTAGCTTTAGGCACAAAATAGAAACTCAGTTTTAGCTGTCTGTATATTTTGCTACTTGCATTAGTCTCTTGCTTAAACAGTTTTATCATGCATATAGCTAAAACCTTCAAATTCTTCTGAAAACATTTTTGTCTATTTGACAGCATATTCTAAGGAGCTTAAGGAGTTGGGCTTGATTTTAAGATCATTTTTGCAATTAAATATTTTGACAAATTACTACCAGCTTTATTCTGCTGGCAATATTTTGACAGATGGGAGAAAATGTTTCAATCTTCGAACAGTATTTTAAGGTAATAAAAGAATTGGAAAGACTGAGAGGTAGTCTCTTTGAAAAATACCACATTCAGACTTCCCTAATACTGGAATGAATTGGAACTAAGACTCAATGTGCTCTTTGTGTTGTAGGCATATATTGTTTATTAAGAATAATTTAAAAAGAGAGAATGAAAGCAGTTTTAAAAACTTAGATCTATGTGAACCACCTGGAAGAGTCTGAAAATTGATCTTGGAGTTTCCTCAGATTGAAGAAACTTCTGATCTTTAATTTTTTTTTCCTGATCGATACTCAGAACTGTGTACAATATACAATGCATATACATTATATAATACAATACAATACAATATACTCTCTGTAACAAGTGTAGGGGAGAAATGTCCCATGGGGTGCATAAACTTTTATTTGCCTTAGCATTGCTAGAAGCAAAGGCCACTGTGTTTGTGACATTTTGTTAGTAACTTTGAGCACTAGATATCTTTTCTCAGGTGGTAGCTATATTAAACAATATAGTAAAAATTAGGTCAAAAGAGGCAAGAAGCTGATGCTTATTTGTGGAACTGCTGTTGCTGGCAGAATGGGCTTCCCGCTTGTGAGAGGTAGATGGTGTAAGATTCTGCTAAAGAAATACCTCTATCCAAATATCACATTGTTGTCTCATGACCACTTCACAGCTTCCTTTGTAAGGCACTAAAATAAGTGTTTTTAAATGGCCAGTTCCACCTGACAGCTGCTGAAAATATCTCTCCTAAGTAGTATTGTTACAGAAGTTATTGAACTGAAGTCTCTCTCCTTTTTTTTTTTTCCCCAAGACTAAATATTTCTTGATTTATTTTTAATTTGGTTCAGAACGTGAATTGGTGTTTTTCCAATATGGATTATGGTTACTAGGAGGCTTTTCACTGTCTTCATGAACAATGTAGGAGGTGAAGTGGGTTAACCAGCCTTTTAGAGGGCACTTTTTTCCCTTGGCTAAGAGAGTGTGATATTATTGTAAAAGACTCCTGAGACATTCAAGTTCTCACCTTACCACTTCCTCAAACATCAACATGCTCAGTAAGTTTCAGCAGTGAAGATATCTTTGTAACAATTGGTTTATAAGCTATATTCTTCTTTCCTGAGCTAAAAAACTATTTTACGCACACACACACGTCACAATCGTTAAGCAGATTGCTTTTCTCTTAATACAAGAGTAAAGCATTTCCCTCCCTGTTTGTTCACATTCTGTATCTTTAGACAGAATTAGGTACTTTCTCAATTTAACAAATGGTTGAGATCTGCTGTAAAAGTCGCAAGGAGCCAGCCAAGCCTAAAATAGGTCTGCTACCAGCTCCTTAATCTGTAACAGTACTGTTCTTCAGTACTCTTATTCCACTGCTTTTTTGTAGTATTTGATTTTGGAGCCATGTGTGGGTGTCTGAAGTAAAGTCATTCAGTACTGCCCTGGTTTATTCAGCTACTCTGTGTCCCACTTCATAATGGGCAAACTCTGGTTCCTGTAATATTTTGGAAAGGAAGACAGCATTTATGCCTTTGTAACATGGTCTCTTCTGGAGCTCTGCCTTTGCTGAGTGGCTGTTTGCTTCCAGGCAGCTTTCCAGGCACTCTTCAGTCTCTTGCTGGTCCGTGGGCATGCCACGTAGCAGCAGCAACCCATACTTGATTCAGTATTCACAAATGTTCTGTTAAATGCATGGATTATGTGAAGAAAAGGGTTAGTTAAGTCCTCATTGGGAGAATCCAGAAAAAGAGGAATTTTTGAAGGGCATATTTGAAAGCTGTGGAAGAAGATGGGGCTGGGCCTTGGCCTGGCTGAGGGTCGGCCTCTATATGCATAGGGAATATAGAGGGTAAACAGCAAGAAGACATGACCTACTATAATTTACTTTGCTATATAATCTAAAGAATGAGAAAACTAGGGGTTTTTTTCCTAATAATTTGGTTTTTGTTTTTCCTGATTGAGTAGTACCTTGCTCTGGTGCCATCCTTGGACTGCAGTGATGTTACTGTGCGCCAGGACATGCTTCAGCCTGATTAAAGGTGTTGGATCCTTGCCCAGTCCTCTCAAGTCTCCCTTATTTAATCTGACAGTAGTTCTCTTCAGCTGGCTGTCCTGCTCTAAAGTGTGCTGTCCTAACACCCTTCTCAGATACGGAGGAGTCTCCAGTCTAACTGTTCACTCAATGTTGCTGTACATTGAAAGCACTGGAGTCATTCCAGCATGCTGCTGAGTGGTATCAAGGTGTGCTAACTGGCAGAAGACCCCCAAACTAAAGCCAGATCTTTTTGTGTGTTTTGTTATTATGATCATGGACTTGAATGGGGAAAGCAGAAGAAGGGAGGAGTTTATAGCTTTGTAAGTGTTGAGACTTCTTTCCTTCTACTTGAACTGTTCTTTGGTTATTACATAAAAAAAATTGACTGCTTCTGCTAAAGTAGAATGGAGTGAATGCCCTTATCTGTGTGTTCTAACTTGGAAATATGTTCTCTAAAATAAGTAGGCTGAAAATGCCATTTAGTTGTGAAACATTCTGGACAAATACCAATAATAATAGTTGAATAAGAGAGAAATTCTGAGGAAACTGGTGCAAAAATACTGGCCCTATATTGTATATGTGACTGAGGAAGACATGCTTTAAGCAATGAATGACAGTGTTTTGAGTCTTTTAGATAAACACATTTGTGGAAATTGAGTAATTTAAGTTTGTTAAATTTACATTATTTTTAAACTATGAACACAAGAAAGTGAATTTGCCTGCAAACCCCCTTGACCTAAGATTAAAAAAAACCCTAACAACCACCATAGGTTTTTAATTGGAAGTTAGTACAGTGACAAAATGCTGAATGTATTTTTTTGAGTTCTGAATCTCCTTCTGTGTAGGTTTCATCAAAAAGTAGGATATGTATGTAAACACTTAATTTCCAAGGGTATTAGCCTAGTTTCCAAAGAGGAATTTAACATTTCCAGCTGGTAAGATTAGCGCGTATGCCTCTTTACACCTTCTCAGTCTATGATTTGTCTTTAACTTCTGGTTTGAAAAGAACATTTAACTTCTAACTTTGTATGGTGTCTGTAAGAATTGCAATGCACCTATTTGGTTTTAATTACCAAAGCAATCAACTTTCATTAGACAAAGAGATTCTTTCCTTACAGCAATAAAATTAAAAAAAAAAAAACAAAACAAAACCTAAACAAACTAACAGAGTAAGCATTTTGAAGAGCTGGCGCAGTAGTACTTCTCCAGCCACTCTTCTGCCTAATTCTAGCCTACTGTAATTAAACAAATGTGCAGGTAGTGGCGGTTGGCTGTATTTCAGCTGCACCTAAGGGTTTCAGGATGCAGTGCATGGTGTTAGGTGAATGTAGAAATTAACAGTTTCAAAACAGTGAGCTCTGGGCTGCACAGGGTAAGCTGTAAGGGTTGGCTGGAATTGCTGTGTTGTCAGTGTTTCTATTTTGACTAAACTTTGCTTTAGCGTAAAAAAAAGGATTCTGAAAGTGGTATTAATGTACTATTGCTCTTCAGTAAAAGTATTTGATGTATTTATTGCATTTATATGTCATATAATTAGTAGGAATGACTGCTTTCCCAGTCATGCTAGATAAATGATTAAGAACTGAAGTGAAAACAACTCATACTTTCCATCATGTGTATATACTTCTCACTTATGTGAGAAACTCACTTATGAAAGAAACTAAAGGTTTGTGCTCTAGGAATTTTTAGAGCACAAACTGTAACTATGCTAGAAGCAGCAGATCTCAGCAGTGCTGGCAATTTTCTTCAACAGAGAACATGAGAAGGAAGAGTCCTGTTCTCTTTGGGATGCTTGTTCTAGACAACTCTGTGAAATAACAAAACCAAATAGTAATCCAAATGCTTTGTATCCCCATCTATTACTATGTTCAAGGCAGAGCAAGGCTGCTGTATTTGTGTAATGATACAGTAGGAAAGTCTTGTGGCTACTGAACTCACTTTTCCATGGCCTAGGAATAGTAGCACAGATGTTTATGTGTGAAGTACATTAGCCCTTGTGAATATCCTCAACCAAGTGAATAACTCAGTACATATTAGATGGCATTCAAAGACAAACCTATACTCTTGGTCTTCCACTTGAAATTGGAGTGTCTGGTGATTATGATGGTATAACAAAGGTAGAAAAAAACAATTTGTACTGCACGTTGCACAGCAAAGACAGTAAGAGTATGTGGGAACAGACAGCTAGCCTGAAAGCCTTGCTGGTATCGGCCTTGCCTATCAGCCGGATGGCAAGGATGTGCACCTGCAATCAGGGAGTTGTGTTTTGTTCTAAATTAATCTCAGCTGATATGTGGGGCAGTAGCATGAGAGCCAATAAGAATGTGGCCTGAAGGCTAAGGGATGTATAAAAGGCACCTGGTGAAATAAAAGGGGGTCTTTTGGCTCCTGCCTTCTGCCTGTGTTCTTAGAGGCTCCTGCCCTTGGTTTTGCCTTTGGAGGCTTCTTTCCTCTGGCCCTTTGGCCTTTTGCCTTCTGATACTTGGAGTTGCTGTGCGGTTGTTCATCTTGCCTGCTGTTCTGATGACAGTGACGAGTATATTATTTGGGATGTCAACAGTAGAGGCACTGTGCAATACTCAAATAAGTCTAATTTCAGACCATTTTTTTGGTAGAAATATTACATATGTGTCAGAAATCAGCTACTTATAATGACTCTTCAGGTATACAGACATTTTCAGTTTTATACTAGTTTGTCCAGTGCTAGCTTGTCAGAGGATGAACCATTGTGTTATTACATGAAGAAACTCCTCTGCATATCAGCTTGTAAAGTATTTGGGAGTTACAGGAATGATAGGAATTTTTACCTTTCCAGGTCCCAACCTTTCATTGACTGGCTCTGTGTTACAGAGGGAGAGGCAAGGCAACCTTGGAATATTTGGGACTAATGACTATTTCTCCTTAAGATTTCTCTGACTCTCTTGAATTTTTACTATCAACCTTGATATCCCAAATATTTGCAAACTAATAATAATAATAAAGAGGCTGTTATAAAATTTCAACTCTTTTTCTCTTTTTTTCCCCTCTTCTGGTGGTGTTCTGATTCTGCAAGGAATGTTTAAACAAAAAGATGTCCCTCTGAAAAAAATTAGATTGTGGATGTTAGAGTTAATATTGCAAGTGGTTGTGGGCATGTGTATAGACCAGATACAAAAAAAATGCTGCTTTTGATGCAGGTATTGCTATAGAAATGGTAGTTTCTGCATGTATTTGGTACACTGCTTCTATTATTAGAGTTTTATTTTTATGTAGCACTATTCTGGAAGCAGTCAACTTTGTGTAACAAAAGACAGATTGGTGTGTGGTCTGAAGCATGAGTTTGTCTATGAGTAAATTTCATTTGCCCTGAAGGGAGACTTTGCCAACTTCTAACCCTGAATTTGAGCCCTTTCAGTCTGACATCTAATAGCTACTGTGTTCTTGAACTTGTTCTGTTTTTTGTTTAGAGACTCACCTGCTGTGTTAAGTCACAACATAATAGCTGAAAAATCCTTTTTCTATGTCATATCTAGCTAGACAGAGCTTTGTCAGCTTTTGCTGAAAATTGTGAAGTGCCTTGAGACTTGTAACGTGACAGACTCCATTTGTGTTGTACTATATTAAAGAACTGTTGTTTAAAAAAAAAAAAAATCACATTTTTGTTCCAGATCTGCTTGAATACTATTTTAGCAGAAAGCAGACTAGAATTTTCTTAAACCTATTTTCTGGATTTAGAAGTCATAATTCATAAACATTGAGAGCTGTCAAAAGATGTGCATATTCCAGAAAGAATGACTACTACTAAATGTGTCACTGCCTCTAATGGTGGCATAGAAATATGCTGTAGTCACGTGAGTCTGCATGAGAATAGGTCAAAAAACAAGTGGGTTATGAGGTCTGGGAGGGAGATAGGAGTCGATTGTGACATCTGTGAACTGAGGGGGTAGCATATTAGAATATAAAAATAAAGTCACTTTAGGAAATAAGACTGGCAAATCATCTTGGTCTGCTTTTTTTCTATTGTTTCTGTCATTTAGTAAGGTATTTAGTTTTGAAATAGATTATACTTGATTTCCTGCAGTATTTTCAGTATTTTATCAAAGGGTACAATCTAACATAAATGTGCTGTACTGTGTATGCATACTTCACACTGTACACGTACACTTCACTTTGTGTGATGAAGCTGCATCAAGTTCGTGTTCATTTCTGCATTGTGGAGAAACAATTTGTCATAGCCTGAAATCATTCACTAACCTCAGAAAATTGAAAAAAACCCACCCAACCCCAAACCAAAATGACAGCTGTCAACTTTTAGCTTTCTTAAAGAGATTGTTCCATTTTTTTTCCCTGAAAATCAGGCCTTTAACTGCAGTAATTTTAATTCAGTTCAAAATAACTTCTCAAAATTACTCATCTTTAGACTAGAAACCAATACAACATTTTTGCTGTATCATTCTATCAAAGCTCGTAGGACAGAGATTCTGAACACTCACATGAAATTCAAACCAAAAATTTCTGTAACTTGCTAATTTGTTAATAATAGGATACTTTTACTGAATTTAAATGTTCCATTTTAAATTCTTTTCGAAATGAAGTTTAAGGACTAGGCAAAAAAAAAATTGAACATTATTTTTAAAATAATGCGTAATTAGGAACACTGAAAAAATTAAGTCTGGCAAGTTTTAAAATACAGAAAAAACCAAAATAATTAGTAAAAGGAAGATTTTGCAGATTTTATTTAAAGATAATTCTAAAAGGAAGAATACAGAAAAAAGATGAATGTCATATTTGAAATAATAAGACAAAAGTAAACTACAACATTGTTATATAGTATTAATACCACTTAGATGATATGCTTTGTCTTAATGTATTTTAAAACTAGAGTAAGAGTCTACCAGATTGCTTCCAAAAATCCTCCCAGAATGAAGACACCCTTCCTCAGGCCATACTGGGAAACGTGAACTAAATATTAATGTAGCCTTAGCATCAAACTAATTTCTCAAATTTGCTTGGACCCTTGCTTCTAATATCAAATTCTAATACTCTCCATAAAAGCAAACACCGGAGTGTTGCAATTGCTTGATTTTGTAATTTTATCAGCTGGTGGGGCAGATCTATCGAGCAAGATGAACACAACTGGGTTTTGTGCAGCTGCTTTAAGCCTCGGCTGCTGAGAATGGCAAAACTGTTTTTCACTCTCTGAGATGAACCTGTGTCAGAGGAGGAGGAGTAGAAGTAGATCATTAGTACAAGATAATTTCTTTGTTTATTAAAATTTGCTCTGAGGTACTGCCATACTTAGGTTATGCGTTGCTTGAATTTCAGTTTTTAGCTTTAAATGGTTTTCAGATCAACTGCTGAAGCTTCAGTTGAGTTCATCTTTCAAAGCAGTCTGTATCACAGCTCTTGGAAATATATTTTACTATACAAACCTTTCAATTTCATCAGTTTAAGTCTGTTTCCAGAAATTTCGTTTACACATGCAATTTTTACATGAGTAGAGAAAGGTATTCATGCATCTGTGCAGACACATCAGTCCTGCATTTTTTAAAACACTCAGGAGAACGTTTCTGTCCTAATTACCACAGTACCAGTGGCTAAGCAATATATTCAAAAATCTGTAAATCTAGTCCAGCTTACCCTGCTGTGGTGTGAACGTATGTCTTACTAACTAGAAGCTGGTGTTTGTGGCATTAAATACTTGATAATTTCCCCCTAGGTATTTGAGTTCATTCTTTCTGGCCTGAGGCTTTCCTGTGTTCTCTTAGCTTCCCAGAAAATACATGGCTGAAATCAGTATGAGCTTTTCATTGGCCTTCTTGGCCTAAGCACAGCTATAGAAATACCAGTAGGTAAGTAGGTGGGGTTGGCATCTAAGCATTTATTTTGAGGATGCCCTGCAGTCCATGTGAGCTAGGAATGTTTTGCACTTTATTCATGAATGCTTGCTTTCTTTTTTTATTTTTTTTTTCCAGTCCCATGACTTCATTTGGGAGTTTAAATAAAGTGTGTGTGAGAAAGTGATCACACAAGGTTTAGTCTGAATATCTGTGTAGTATTAGGTTAACTGAAGAGACATATGGTTGTTTTGTATGAACCTATTATACAGCCTTGTTCTTATTGAACAGAGCTCTTGAGAGCCAGGTAGGTGTTATACAATATTGATTCCTTTGGGGTTTTGTTTCCAACAAAGGTTTTTTTGGTGTCAAAAATCAAAGTTCTCTGAACAAAACAAACTGTTGTCCTTCTGGCCTTAAAACAGAGAATCTCTATTAATATGGGAATCCTACAAAGAGTTTTTGTTGCACAAAGAAAAGTAAATCCTTGGAGAGAAAAAAAATTGTTGATAAACATGGATTGCATGAAAGCTTGGAAACAAATGTTATAAATCTCTATGTGCACTAGGAAATACCAAGGACAACCAAGTTGTACGATACCAATTTAAAAGTTTGGTTTAAACCATGAACAGACAAAATCTGTAAAATCTATATATTAAGCTTTTTCTTAATATATTGTGCTGCCAAATTACCTAAAGTTAACTTCTCCTCAAAGTATCAGATATCAGATATATTCCATTAACTGGGGAGCAGCGGTGGTGAGTCTCATTCTTTACAACACTTCCTTTATTATGTTTGATATTTTAAACTCTTCCTGTTAAATAGCTTTGTGCTGTATTTTTCATGCCTTCAAGTACAGGGTACATTTAAAACATCTTTACAAAGGTGTTGCTGGTGAAAGGGCTGTTTGCAAAGGGTGTGGGAATTGTATGTAAAATCTAAGAGTTGACAAACTTGTTTGCCAAATCTAAAGTGTTAGAGTGTGTTGAAGCTAAGCTGACTCAGGCTCAACGTCACACTGACGTATTTCAGAAACAGGGCAAGAAGGAGGCTTTTCCATATTATGCCATGTGAATGTAGCCTAGGATTGTAATGAAAACAGCTCTGTCTTTGTAAAAGTTTAATTATGCATTCCAAATGTGAAAATTGCAGTAATACCTGAATTATTTACCTTTCTTTCATTTTTCCCACTTTTTCCCCTATATACGCAACAAAACTAGTAATTAACATACATCTAATTTCTACTATTTTTAGATACAGAGCTAGATCAAGACCTATGAAAACCATAAGCAAAATTTAATTTTGCACCCCCAAGATTTAGGGAGAGTAAGCATTTTATTTTGTCTTTCTTGGTGGCAGGGAACTTCAGGGCCTTGAACTCATATAATGTCATTAACAGGTGATCACCAGCTAGCAGTCCTGAAAATTAGCAATTTGTTTTTGAATGGACAAATCCCTATAAAATAGCTCAAGTGTTTAAAAAAAAAATCCTGATTGTCTTTTTGTGGTATATTCAACTACTGAAAACCAGCATTTCTAAACACAAAATTAATTATCAACGTCAGTTTTTAATTCTGAAGCATCCCAAACCCAAGGGCAGAATTCTACATGTGTTACTTCCCTAAAAATAAACAAAACAAACCAACAGATTCTTAAGCTCTAAGAAATGTTCTAAAAACCTCTATTTCTGTTATTTCTGTTTTGCATTCCTATGGATTAATATATCCAAACTGATTTTTCTCCTGACATTCTGTTAACTGAATTTCCTCTCAGGCATTGTGTTTTGGTATACGCTATATTTTATCTCAGAGTATATTTTTATATGCAAACTATAACTCTCAGAAGCACACTCCGTTGACACTAGTGTAAGTACTGTTGCACTGGCACTAATATATCTGCATGGGAAGAATCCGCTAAACAATAAAATTATGTAAATTAGACTATAGGAAGATTATTCATAAGCAAATGCCTAGATATAAGCTTAGCATCTCCTCTGTGGTTCATGGATTTTGTTACAGTATGACAAACAATCCTGGCAGAAATCACAAGAGAAATTAAGATCAAAGCCTAAACATAAACTAAAAGAAATGAAGTATTTTCCGCTGATCAATTAACAATGTGCTTTGCTGCCAGCCTGCAGTCATAAACCAAAGAGGAAATCACATTAGGCTGCTTTTGTAATCAGGAATAGAAATGACACTTATGGCTAAAAAGAGAAAAACTCATTACATTTATCTCTGTATTGTTTTTTAATTGTTTTTTTCCCCATCGTTGTTATTTTTCATCATTCATATTCAGATTAGCTACCTAATTTTAGATGAGCGACCAAGTGTGTAATAAATGCATGAATTCCATTTGGTTTAAGTATCCCCATCTAATTACTTTGTGCTTTTCTTATCAATCTCAGATGTTAACAGTCTAATGGCAAAAGGGGTTTTTAGTAATTAAATTGTTAGTAGAATTATTGTAGAGCACATTGACACACCAAAGACACTGAATTATAACTATAAATAGACTGTAAAGGCTCTCAGTAGGAGCGAGATTAAAAAGCAAAAGAATAGCAATCTAATATTATGTTTCATGTCCTCTCCCTGGGTTTAAAACTGCCTTATTCTTGTCTCCAGCATTGTTTACCACTTCATAGGGTATTGAGCTTTTCCTAATCTGAATTTCTTTAGCATCTCAAATGCTGAAGACTAGGACAATCCTGCTGGAAATCACACAGTAGAGCACAGAAGATACTTTTCCATTTGCTCCTGTAAACCAGCACTGGTAAATGGAAGTATTAAGTGACAGTTGCTTTCACAATATTGCTTTTTTCCTCTCTCAGAAGATATTTCATTGAAGGAAAGACATGGGAAGCTATGCTATTGAATGGACAGTCATGGTGTCCTTTCATGTTGGACAGTAATGTCAGTATGTGTTTTTGAATGAGATGGGTGGAGTTACACCTAGTTATAAGCTGTTGTAGTGATTACTATAGTGGCAGGGGACAAGAATGTTCCTTCTCATCTTCAGAATGAATATAGTGAGTCTTAGTTTTTCAAGTAGGAGGTGTAAGGAAGGGAAAAATCATTGTCTTCAGGCCAATGTAATTAGGAAGATTTTTTCCCCCTCTGCTAGGCTGCAGGCAGCTTTTCTGCCTTCTGTATGGTTAGAAACAGAGGAAGAGAGACAAAGGGTAAACTCTTAAGTGCCCATGCTTCGAAGAGTGATACAGTCACCTCTCCATCTGCTGCCACTCTTTTGCTGTGCAAAAGTTTCATAGGTGAAACTGGATGTCTTGAAGTGCAGTCTTGCTGCTGGCATTTCATTCTCTGTGCCTTCCCCATCCTGCCAATGCCTCCACCCTTGCCTCTTGGTTTGCACACCTGCAAAAAGGTTTGCACACCTTTTTCTCCCAGGGCTGTTGCATCCTCACATTCCTTCCCTGACTGCTCTTCCTTGCCCTGGCCTTGGTCAGTGCACTGCCAGTGGCATTTTGCAGGGTAGCCTCAGATCTGGTTAGGAGAGACTAATACCAAGCCTTTGTGTTGGGCTGGGTTTTGCTTGATGGGAACTGATGGTGTAAGTCCTGTGAGGCCCAGAAATACAGCAGTGGTTTGAGACCCAGTAAAACAGATAAGCTGAAGTATTTTGCCAAAGCAGGGGAGGGGAGGAAAGGCCAGGATCTGAAGAGATGTGGATGAATGGCAAGTCAGGATAGACGAATAGTTTGATTTTTGGGATAGGAAGGAATTTTCCTCTGAGTCATATTGGCAGAAATGAATGTGGTTCTTTAGATCATAGAGTCTTGTTCATTTGCAAGGATAACCAGGTTTGTTTTACCTAATAAAGTTCTTCAAGACTGCTGCAAATCCGTTTTTTTTGGTGGGTTTTTTTTTTTTTTTTGGTTGTTGTGGTTTTTTTTCCTCCTTCCCTCTCTTTTTCTTGTTCTCCCTCTATCTCTTTCTTCCCCTTGTTTGTTTCCAGTGTACTGCTGTGTTTGAGGCTCATGGGTCTATCCTTTGAAAACTCTTTCACTCATTCTAAATATTTTGAGGAAAATTATTGAAAAAATCAGAAGAAATTAGATTTGCTTTTTGGGTTTTGTAGTGCTGAAGGGCCGGCATTGCTTTGGCTGTGCACCTGTTGCCCTGATTTTTGCAGTTCTGGATGTTGTCATTCTTTTGTAGCTAGTCTCTCACACTTTTCTCTGTAAACATGGCCATGTTATTGTTACTGTATCTTATCACTCACATTCCTTTCTTCTGGACACAGAACTTTGATGGACATTTCCTTTGACCACTGTGATTGAGGGAGGAAGAACTGATTTCCTCCAATGAATAGTGATTTCCAAATGTGTATAAAAAATAAAGAAGGCGGGTCTTGCCCCCCTTCCTTCCTTCTCTCTCATCTGGTAACAGGTGCCTCTGTCTCTTCCTTTTTGTGTCGTTACTGCGACATGCACCTACCTGGAAAGAAACTTCGATTAAATCAGTCTTTTTAGTTGTGAAGAACTGAGTGAAGTGACCAAGGTAGTGTCTGATTTCTGTTAGCTACTTTTAGGCTGTTTCTTGCTCACTGCACCCGTTCTGTGGCTTGTTCTCTGGGGTGACTAATTTTTCCATGACCTGGAATACCCTGTAATGGGAGAAGAGGGTCTTAACATTGTATTTGGCATTTGAGTTGGTTTACTTTTACTACACAAAATTTAGCTGTTACAGCATTAAGGTTTTTGTGGGTTTTTTTTTTTTTTTTGAGTCCTTGAATTTACTTGTGTTTTCTTAAGTGCATGTGTAAAGTGAAATCAGAAGGAGAATGCTACAATACATATGGGAAATCAAAGGCTTTTGATTTTGAAGACTTTATTTTGAAAAGGAATGCAAGGGTTACATTTTTGTCCCCTTTTTGTTCAGTTAAAAAAATATGGTTTATATGGTAGGAGTTGCTTCTGAGTGTGTAGGAAATGTACTATAGCATACACCAAGGCATAAATCTGTCATGAATCCTAAAATCACAACAGCCGTTGTAGTTGACCGTAATGCTCACTCCGTGTTTATTAAGACTTTTATAGTTATATATCCTAATTGTTCATCATTAATGAGGTTCCCACATATTGTAGGGGTCACTTCAGTGCCTGTATCAGGAGATATTCAAATGGAGTTAGATCGTGTTTGTCAGTGGGCTTTGAAATCTAATTAGGCAATTACAGCTTAAATTCCACAGCTCAAAATAAACGGAGCTCCATCTTTTCTGTGAGCTATTTTCTAACAATGAAACCTGCTGAGTGCAGACTAACTACCACGGGCAATGCACAGATTTTGTTCATCAAGAATAAAGGTGGTGCTGAAGTATGCTGTTATACTCTGGGAAATGTTAGGGCCATGGTTTGTAAAATTGCCATTTAGCAGTAAAATGTACTGTATATGCACAGTATAGCTAGGGAGGTCACATAAATTGTGCTGCCATTTATATTTGCAATTTATACTGCCATTTATACTTGCAAATGAATTATTATTAATTGCCATGAAGAATGTACCTCAAATTTAAAAGGGTGTATCCCTTGCTCCAAGCAGGTCTCTTGACAGATTCACTTCAGAAATTAAGTTTTTTAAATGAAACAATCTATCTTTCAGAAATGTGAAGTAGGTGATTGTCTTGCCTTGACCTATAAGTAACCAGAAACTTTTGCCTCTGAGGATACTTTTGAGAAATTTTTGTTTAAAGCTTACTAGCTTTTACAGCTGTTAAGGCTTTTTAAAGTGCCAGGATACACATTGGTGTTTTGGAAAATGAAAAGTCCTTTAGGTTATATTAACTTGAGTGTGTGTGCATTTGAGTGTGTGTGCATTGGAAGGCACTTATGAACCTTTGCTGTTTGTGGTCACAGGGAAGCTTCACTTAAAATGAGCCTAAAATTCTTGCATGCATTTTGTGCACATTGACCTCTAGGTGAAAAGACGTGCAAGGGACTGTGTTAGAGGGGTGGATCTATCTGTATCACAGTCCACTTGGAAACCATTGCTCAGCAGTGAGGACATACTGATGATACGGGGTTGCAAAGTATCCAGGCTGTACCTGGGTGCCAGCTGCATTTGCTCGTGGCGACACAAAGATGGGCAGGCTCTCCGTTTGAGAAGCAGTAGCTTTTGGTACTTCTAAGCTGTTAATCAGAGTAGCCATTGCAGTGAAGTGGTTTTTCAAATAGAAATTTGCCCTCATCCTTTTGCATCTAGAATAATTTCAAGATGCACAGCTTTAATATAAACATGGAACTTCAGGAATAAATAATTTAAAACTCTTAGCTCTAGACCAGATTTGCATTGGCCCTGAAAAAATCCCCAGATTTTTTTCCAGATGACGTTGTGCAAATTTGGAAGAGGGACAGTTAGCACAGCTAGCTTTCAAGTGTCCTCTTTTTCATAGTTCTGTACTGTATTTATAACATTGTTTCTCACTTGTTCCTTTGCTGATGAGTGCCACTGAAAATGACCAAAACCATCTTGGTACAATTTTTTGCTGCTACTAACCATGCTAGTCTCTCTCTTCTCTGATCCTTCTAGTTTCAGCTGAATGCATCACAAAAGCATATTTATTTCTAAAATAAAAGTACACTGAGGAACCGATATTATCCAAGACAGAGTTTCAGTATACTGTAAAGCTATGCCACCCCAAATAACTGCATTATCTGAGAGAAATTAAAATTGTGGGGTTTATATTGCTTCTTATTTAAGGCATTCTATGGGTTTTATTTATATAAAAGTGGCCTAGCCTTTCTCATTCTGCCCAAGTTCTCTGGTCACACAAGTAGACTATTCCTTTTGGGTATAATAGGTTTTAAAGAGAAATTCCTCACATTTTTACACTCACTTGCATATTTTTATCACTCTTCTCTTTCCCATCCTTATTTTCTTTGATTTTTGTTTCCTACAGTGTGTCAGTCTCTCATTTTGAATGCCAAAGAAGTTCTGCCTGATTTCTTTTTAGACTATGTTGGTGTAGTCTAGAAATCAGCATTCTATCCCAAATCTCTTACCACTGACTCTGCTGAAGTATTACATTTTGTTGAATGTAGTTGTGTAGATGACTGATTGGGTATTAATGCATTCTCAGTCTTCAGCAAAATCGCCAAATAATGGAGAGAAACGTACAGATGGTGCTTTAAATTAGTATTGATATGATATTGAAAAAAAATCTGGAGCACTGAGATTATTTTTGAGGCTTCTCATTATCACCTAAAATCTCTAGAATTATAAAAAGATATCTTCTTTTTTTTTTTTCCTCCTCCTTCATAGCAACATCTACACAGATGATCTAAAGGTGAGACTTAGTGCCCAGGTGGCCAAGAAGGCATCCTGGCCTGCATCAGCACTATTCCTGCATCAGGAATAGTGTGGCCAGCAGGACCAGGGCAGGGATTGTCCCCCTGTACTGGGCACAGGTGATGCCACACCTCAAATCCTGTCTCTGGTTCTGGGCCTCTCACTGCAATAAAGACACTGAGGTGTTGGAACGTGTCCAGAGAAGGGCAACGGGTCTGGAGCACAAGTCCTATGAGGAGCAGCTGAGGGAGCTGGGAGTGTTTAAAAAAGGAGAAATGGAGGCTCAGGGGAGACCCTATCACTCTTTGTAGCTGGCTGTAGCCAGGTGGGGATCAGTCTTTTCTCCTGAGTAACAAGTAACAATGCATTCAACAGGACAAGACGAAACGCCCTCCAGTTGGAGCGCAAGAAGTTTAGATTGCATATTAGGGAAAATGTCTTCACCAAAAGGGTGGCCATGCATTGGAGTAATCTGGAAGTGGTGGAGTCGCCATCCCTGGAGGTATTTCAAAGATGTGTAGATGTTGTGCCTAGGGCCATAGTTTGGTGGTGGGCTGACCACTGGACTAGATGACCTTAAAGGTCTTTTCCAACCTAAACAGTTCTATGGTCCTATGAAAGTAGGATGCTTTGATTTTCAATGTTTTAAGCCACTTTTTGGATTAGTCCTTTTTACAGCATGAGTTGTATGTGTTACTTCACTTACTCTATTGAGTAAGTCAAGTATTTCGTGTAAACTTCTTAAGAGTGAGTGAAATCACGTTTACTAACTAGGATATCTCCTGCTTAGCTTTAAGCCCACAGTGCACTGTAATCAAAGATAGTTTCTTTTTCTTATATGGTAAACTAAACAACTGTCTAATTTTCTCCCCTCTGCAAAAATTCACAAACACTTTTCTCTTTTTTAAGTAGCTTTTCATATTGTATTGAAATTTTGATTCCCTCTGAAATTACTACTGTGGAGATAAATTCTTAGCATATCTCATCTTGCTTTGTTTAAAAGAGTTTAATTTATGATAAAAAAAAATAAGTCCTAGAATTTTGTGAAAACTCAGTAACTTTTAAATCCCTTTGAAAAAGAAAGTCATAATATGGTAGTAATAAATTAAGAAAATGTCTGTTCTTTATGAGACTATGTTTCAGCATATTTACATTTGAAAAATCTTGTCTGTGTTAACAAGTTGCTGAAAAGAAAATTGTTTCCCCAGCTTTTTTCAGATCGACTCGCTGAAATCTGTTGCTGCCAATACCAAGGTGTTTGTTTATTTAGTAGTTTAATATCTTCGACTTTTAGGACAGAGAGTTGCTATCAGGACTTATGCTCTCTGGTTATTATATTATACATTTTAGACTCCTCTCCCTGGCTCCAGAGAACCTGTGGTAGGTTTTGCCTGCAGTGCTCTGGCTGCTTGGGCCAGTGGTAAGACAAGGCACTGCAGCACACTGCCAGAATGGTAGGCACTATTTTGAGAAAAAAGGCAAAGAGAGGTCACAGAGCAATTGATGTCTTCCTGTTAATTTTGGAAAGTATTTGCTGGAGAAGCTTTCTTAGCTTGCTTTCTCTCTTGTGTTTAGGCATTTTTTCAATGTATCAGTATTACTCATAATGTTATATATTAAATAACAGCCAAATAAAAATTGCCCCCCTTGAAAGACTTCTCTGCTATTTTAATGATCACGTGCTATCCAGTTTTTCATCTTCCTCTGATTGTAATTTATTTCAGTAGATCTGTGACAAATACCATAATGTGGCCTTTTTTTCCTAATACCACCAAAATACCTTTTAAATGTAGACTTCATCCATGTCATAGCTTCTTTTAAGGAAGGTCTCTTAGTAGTGCCTGAAGTGTTTCTCGCTTGCTCTTCTGCCTGCTTTTTGATGCTGTCCTTATTCTTCTAGAATTAATTGTAATGTTTGTACGTAATGTTTGTATGCAAAATTTTAAGTTATTCCTCCTTTCATTTTTTAAAATGTCATTGAATATTCACTGCATATTTGCATCTTATTTACATTCAATAGTTATGCCTGCTTTTCCTGAAAAAGAAAATGGGTTAGATAAAGCCCCAAGTCTGAGAAAATAGTGCAAGTAGCATTGGACAGTAATGTTTTACTGGTGAGAACCCTCTTCAGGTAGTGGATTTTCATATAGGCTGGTTCCCTTTGCCACCTCCCTGACACCATGGCCAAGCAAAGTGCTAGCAGCCCTAGCTGTGGTAGTGACACTGCTAGATAAATAGTTTGCAGTACTTACTCCAGAGGAGAGATGACACAGCCCCTCGAGGAATCCCAGAGCTGTCTGAAGAGTTCTGTGATAGACTTCAGGGGATCTATCAATGAAGGAGAAAAGAAGGAAGGATAAGAGGAAGAGACTGTACTGTTCTTTAAAATAAAAATAATTTTTAAAAGTTCCTTGTGCATTAAATGGCATGAAGGCAGCTGCTAAAACGGCAGCCACACTTGCTATCTAGTAGTCATGAATTGCCATAGGAACCATAAGTGTATCATCTCTTGGGTTAATTATAATTGCCATTCATAGTGTTAACAGTGAGTATCAGAGTATCAGAAACCACAAATGTACTATAACTATAAATATTGTGACCTTGAAAAAGGCTTCTTCCCTTCCCTCTTCCTATTCCCCCCCACCCAGTCTTATATACATTTTTGTTAATGTTAACCTTAGGACCATAGAGCATATACTATACTTAAAATAAACGAGGGAACCTCTGCAATCATTCTGCCTACTGCTGCCATCTCCTGGCTGGAACCGACCCCACATATGGACAGTTCCTTTTCCTTCTGTAGTGAGAGAAAGCTCAGACAGTGCAGCCCCATGTGCTTGAGGAACTAAAGGCTGTATGGTATTTCCATGCCATATGTATGTGGGCAGTTGATGTTAATGGTATAAGTACAGCCACAGATAGTGAAATTGCTTTACATACTGATGGCACAATTCTACACTTTATTAAATATACAAACTTTAAAAAAAAAGCAAACCAAAAGCAGCCAGATTCTTCCAATTTGTTTGCATTGCTATAGTCTTTTCTTTGAACATAAGTCATGATTGAACAAAATGCTGATTTTAATTTCCTTTTTCATTTCCATGGTTCTTGTTCCCACTAACAAATTTCACCAATTCAATCTGCAGAGAAGGTCATCTTTATCAAATATACATTTCTAGAATAAATATATACAACCTTCTGTATATTTATAACTGTGTATGTAGGAGTGTTTTTTGAACAAAATCCTGTTGAGGCAGATGTCTGGAACTTTCTTTAGTTTTATGTCAAAGACACATGGCTCATACCTCGTCTAAATTTGCTGTATCCAATTTACATTGAGCAAGGATCTGGTCAGAAGTGGTTACTTGCTAGAACTCACAATGGCATTAGTATGGGAAATTTCTGATGGATATTAGTCGTGGGATCACTATGGCGATTTCATGTAGCCACCTAGATATTACAGAAAAACTATAAATTCATTTCTAAACTGGCAGCATTGCTTTAAAAAGAAATTAATATATATATTATTTAAGGGCTGTACCATAGTAATGATTGTAACAGCAAAAAGGTGAGAGCAAATTACAAGTCAGTTGCAACAGATTAAAATCATAAAGCAGCCTGTATGTTGTTGCTGCCCTCTCTGTCATTCATTTCTCTTTTTTCTCTAGCATGGCCTGAAACTGCAGAATAACTTAGAATTCACTACCAGGTGGCCTAACGGGCTCTTTCAGTCTTTTGTCTTCTCATTTCCTGTGACGATGCTGTGAAAGCACCAGGTGAAAGCTGCTGTCTGCAACTTCCTCATGAAGTGAAGCAGAGGGGCAGGCACTGATCTCATCTCTGGGGTGATCAGTGACAGGACTTGAGGAAATAGCCTGTGAAGCTGAGTCAGGGGAGGTTTAGGTTGGATATCAGGGAAAGGTTTTTCACCCAGAGGGTGGCTGAGCACTGGAAAAGGCTCCTGAGGGAGGTGGTCACAGCACCAAGCCTGACAGAGTTCAAGAAATGTTTGGACAATGCTCTCAGGCACATGGTGTAATTCTTGGAGTGTCCTGTGCAGGGCCAGGATTTGGAATTCAATGATCCTTGTGGGTCTCTTCCAGCTCAGGATATTCTATGATTCTGTGTGAGACTGAGGTTTTCCAGCTGCTCTCCTGCATTGACCTGTGGGTAACAAACACCCTGATCAATGGAGATAACACTGGTTAAATATTGTTATTCTTTCAAAAGCAGTTTGAATGGAGCCAGTTCAGAGAAGGTGACCAACTGCCTGACATCTCATCTCTTACCAACCAGCTTGTGGGGACACGAGTCCTTTGTCCTGCTGCCAAAACTGCTGCTGGACAGTAAGCTCACCCTCCAGCCATCATTGGTCACCTGCTTCCCAGGCTGGCTGGTTAAGCAGGAATGGCAGCAGCGAGAGAGAAGAATGGAATGAAAACAATCTTCTTCAACAGCACAAGGATCTCTGTATACTGGGCAGTGCACTTAAAGATCCACAGCCTTTGGGAAGCCCTTGGGAAGGGGGCACGCAGTGCAAAACCTTTTATGACCATCCCAAAACCACCCTCTGAATAGAAAGTTCTTGCAGTTGCAGAGCTGCAGGGCTGTTTCTGCCTTATGGGTCCCTCTGCTGGCCTTAGTTGTTTCATTGAGTATTTTCAAGTAAAACACCGATTTGGTTTTTTGTGTATTACCATCATTAGTGCTCCAGGTATGGGCAGAACAAACGCCAGCTGGCAGCTCCCCAGTCTCTTCTCCAGGGTCAGGTCCCTGGGTCATAGGGTCCTAGCAGAGCCTTTGGGAATCAGGGAGGAAACCGCAGGTCCCGACCAGTCAGAGTGGTTACATGATGGAGGTGTCTAACCTAAACACAGCAGACTTTATTTAAGTACTGCTGTGTGTTCGCCCAGGAAGAAGATACAGTTTTCTCAAACCAGTCCAAAGGAGTTTCTCTACTATTTAGAAAAATTGTGAAATACATTGGAGTTGTTGTTTGTGAAAGTTTAAGCTTATCCTGTTTGCCAAATACATATTTGTGTCAATTCACAAATGTGTATGTGGCAGAGAGGGATGGAAATATTCTTTTAGGGCTAATTAAATTCTGAAGATGAAAAAGATGTAGTACACAATCTGTAGATTTTTTTCTGGTAGTTTTTTTTTTTTTTCCCCTTCCTTCTGGTTTCTTGTTATATTGATGATTATTTATTGGCTTTACACTTCAGTTTAGGAGTTGCATTGCTTCTTAATTTTTTTTTCAAGTTTATATCCGGAGTTGGTGTCATAATTCTAGAATCTTCAGTTTATGAAGTTTTCTTTACTCTTTTTCACTGTCAACCTGGATTGCATTCCTCTTTTCCACAGCTGAACAAACAGAAGGCCATATCCATCAAAAACATAGTCTTGAACCAAGTGAGCTCATATAAACTATATACCTAAACAGTACTGAATTAAAATTGAATTGTACTTACAGGATGAGAAGTAATTTCAGATTTTCTGTTCATCTTCTAGATTAGTTTATTAGTTACCTAAATTTAGCTTATATGAGAACGGCCTTAGCAAATTAAGTTAAAAACAAGAAGCTCCTGCCAGAAATAGTATTTTGCTTTTTTGGTTTGGGTTTTGGTTTTTTTTTTTGGTTTGGGGTTTTCTGGGTTTTTTTTTTTGGTCTGTAGGTTTGTTTTTTTTTTATTTTTCACTTTTAAATCTTTCTCTAAAACTGGGGTGAGGGAATTCTGTCAGATCTATCTTCAAATAGGAAGATCTATCTTCAAATATTAGGGAAAATCCAGTACTCAGTCCTACGACTTTTGCCTTAGAAAACCTTTTGCATGTCTATCACATTTTTTCATTTTTATCAGTAAAAACATCGTCTGAGCTGATTCATATAGACTGCTGCAAATACATTTTGGTTGCCAAATTCTGATTAAAACCCACTCATGCCTGAAGCTAGCTTGAGATTTTCAGGTTATCAGCTATCCTTGTGCTTTTCATTGTGCTGAACCACACTTTGGTATCAAGTCTTTGCTTTCAATCTAATTTAAAGGAAATGCTGTAGAAGGGAAAAAGAAAAGTACAAAGAAAAAGCTTGGGACATTAAGTTGATTTTAACTGAATAAAGTAGGTTTTAGTGATGTAATGAATGATCACATTTTACATATACTGTATATTTATCTAATGAAATAGAAACATCACAGCCTTGTGCTTAAATCCAAAAGTTGCATTTGCATTTCCAAGAATGTTGCAGTTCAGTAGGATCTCAGACAAGTCATTTTACCTCTTCGTAACAAATCGCTCAGGATTCCATATCATGCTCAGGTTTGTGTTCTCCTCCTTTGTCCTGCTTGCAGAGAGAATCTAGGCCTTTCCTATAAGCCATGCAGTGTCTGCTGCTCTTCTAAGACAAAGTGTTGTGCAAGCAAGCATTGATAGTGCTGGAATACAGTGTGGATTTCTAAACTTGAAAGTGAAATTAAATCCCATGCACAAAAGAAACCTGAATATATTTTTTCCAGTCTTGTGTCACAGCTGTATTTTCATAAGAAGGCTGAATTCTCATTGGTTAATATGGACAGTGAAAAATATTTGGTTTGAAATTAATTATGGTAATGTTACATTCACCTTGGTGCAGTTTATGCACTTTCATTTTTTGTAATTATATAGCATATTCAAGATCTAATTTTTACAGCATCATTACGTAGAACTGATAGGTGACATTTATTTCTTAACGGATCTTTTTTATCTGTTTGAAAAGCTAGAATTAAATTTAAAATAGCCTTTAAATTTTATTTCTAATTATTAAATGGTTCTATTCAGCTACTTAATACAATGTATTAAATATTTTCTATTATTTATATTATTTTGCCCTAAATATTCTGGCTATGTGAGAAACACACTTCATCAAACATATGTCTTTATTACATATCAATAGAGTAAATTATTAAAATTAATAGATTTTTTCCAGTTCCTTCCTGACTTAGGTATCTGAAGTTTTTAAAAATCTCTTAGATGTCATAAAAGGATTCTACAATTAGTTAGGGCACTACACTGTGCCTTGGAAGTACAATACAATATAACTAACAAAAAAATCAGAGTAGTTATTGAGTGTATGCACCCAACTTTTTTGTGTCGTTTCTTGCAAAGAAAAAACAAAAACCACCCCCCTACCAGACCTGTCTTCCCACCTCACCCAACAAGCTATTTTTCTAGATGCATGGTTCACAAGACACTGATTTACAGAATCCATTGTAAAATTAGAATTTAAAAAGCCTGATTATTTCAGTATGATGTTTTAGTTCCCTACTCCCCCCATTAAGATTAAACATTTCTTAGCTTCTTAATGATACTCTCTAAGGAGAAAAGCTATTTAAGAAACTAATGCCATATTTAACGTCTGATAAATAATAATAGTTCTAGTAACAGTTCTAATGATTTATTAAAATACTATTATTATACAAATATGTTTGTATATTTGGTATTTGCAAGATAACTTATATTGTGTTTTCATACAGACTGAACCTATAATTGGGATCTGAGCCTGAGTTTAAATCAAATGTTAAGTAGAGTACAGAAGCTGTGGCAGGAAAAAATTCATTGCCTGTCCTTGTATTCTGAAGCAAGATCAAAAGTTCTTAAGCTTCCTGAATGAGACCTGTGGTTTGGACTTTTGAATATTATACCGTAAATGTCTAAGGAGGCATATCTTACTGTAGTTCTAGCTGTCTAGTCCATAGATACATTCTATTACATTTTTTAAAATTTCCTGATTTCACACTTCTTAAAGTCCCTGCCACTTCTTATGGAATTTAAAAAAATATCTTTCTGGTTATAGCGGCTTTGAATTTCATTTCTACTTAAAACAGTAGAGAGACATCCTGCCAGCAGTGGTTAGCTGAGCATGGTCTATTGCCATAAAGATAAACTGCACAGGTTTCCCAGCAATGAAGGTCAAAGGACACATGCACAGCTATTTATTTGGTTTTAAAACAGAAGGAATATGATTTATGCAGGATATTAGCTAATGTCATAGTGTGGAGCTTTGCAGGTGTGGCCATGGGAGCCTGACCCCCTGCTAATCCCTCTAAGTGCAGCGGGCATGCATGCAATGGCTTTGTTGTTGCCGTGCTGCTTCATGGCTCGCTTTGTTCAGTGGCTTGAGCAGTGAGACTGTCTTTCCCTGGACAGGCTTCCAAACTTTTGATTAGATTACAATTTAGCAAGTTACAGATATTTGGGCAATGGCTTTGGACAGAATTGCAAACACTCAGAGTTACTTTTAGTCTCATTGCGTGGGTTAGGTTGCTTGGGTTTGAAGGTTCTGCTTAGTTTTATGTTAAACTTTTGCTGCGAGTACTTCCTTGTCTCCCAACCACGTGCTGATACAAAGCCTGCTGAGCACCCTGAACTGATCAACTCTACAAAGGATTCATACAAATGGGCTGGGCTTGGTACACACAGTCTCACTCTTCAGGGAAGTGACCCTGTGCCGATATTTCCAAGAGCTGACTGTGACTGTTAAAAAGGTCCTAATAATGCATCTGCAGAGTTTCTTATAAAGATGCATCGTTACCCCGCCTTACCTGCATGCTGTAAAATGCAAAGTATAGATGACCAGCCCAGCACAGAGAAGAGGCACACAGACTTTTGGGCCTTGTTACCTTGTTTAGCAGAGCAGAAATGTTTTCTAACAGATTACGAACAACAATCTTATTGCTTCTCTTTGTAACACTTTCTTCTTATGGTACTGTTGAGGGTAAATTGAGGTGGGGAGCTTGTTCCTTGTGTGCTAGCAGAGTGTAAACTTCAGCTGAAGTTTAACTAAATAACAGTGTTTAGAGTAGGATTCACAACAAAGTCATTTATTTGTTTGACAGGTTTCAAGCACAAGTATAGCCTGAAATTTTATTTTGAAAAATTAAGTAATTAATGATATTTTATACTGGAATAATAGTAATAACAAAACCTGGAAATGATGAAGTGCATAACTATGATGATTTTACTTGAAAAAAAATAATTAGTGAAGGTTCGCATCAAGACTTTGTCTGAAGATTATTGTGAAGATTTGGACGTAATTGCTCTGGTTTGAAATATTTTCTCACAAACAGCTAAGAGATTATGGCAATTTAAAAATAAATACATGTTGAATTTTTGCACTTTGGATAAAGAAAAGAACGGCATTTTATACCTGTTACCTTTTCCACACAGGAGCAAAAAAAAAACATTTCTTCCCTAAAGCTATTAAATGTATTATTGGCAGTGTAGTTATTTCAGAATCAGACAGCTCTTCTCCTTTACCAAGATGTAAGAGAGAAATGTTTTCAATAGGGTATGTTAAAAAATACATTGGAAAAGGTGCGCATAGAAACCCCTAGAGGGAGCCAGAAACCTTCCTTAGAACTGGAATGGCGAAATTTTACATGGAGTTGTAGAGTAAATTACCTTTTTTCTCCCCGTTCTAATACAGTATTTATTTCTACCTTTTTAGCCTCAGTGTTAAACATACTGTTGTTTGTGATACTCAACAATATTTTTCACAATTTACCTGTTGAAGTTCATAGCTAGTGACCATGATGTTTCAAGGAGGGGGACGTGCAGCAGTGATATGCACTGGATGATGGAGGGGACTGTGAGTGCTTCCTGCTACACTGGCACAACACTTGTTGTGGGGTGTGTCCTGCTTTGGATAGTGCTGAGGAAGATGTTCCCCTTCCCACCACAAATCACATTTCAGTTTTGAAATACACCACTAACACGTTTCCTTGACTGCCTAACTTCTTTCCAAAAACAGAAGATACCACGATTTGTGAATGTCTATATTTTCTCTTTAGTCCAGCAAATGATGAAAAAGATCATATCTTTCACCTTTTTTCTCTCTATATAAGCAGAACCAGATGGGGAGAAAGCAGTTTCATCTTTTTACTTCTCTCTACCCATTCTGGTCTTAGCATGCCAGTCGTCACAACCTGTTCATATACCCTTTGTTTTGTTAGTACCAAGAGTTTATCTTATGAGCAAGTTTGTTGTTAACTTTACTGTAAAATATATCTCCTCCTGGGAAATGTCATGCTATGCTCTCAGTAAAAAGGTCTCCCAATACCCTAGCGAATCAGCAAAATATTTTGATAAATGCTTTACATCTATGAACCAAATACCCTGATGGTTATTGGATTTGTCACAGGATATAGGGTTTCTCCTGTAGCCATACTGACCTTGATATGCTATTGTGTTGCAAACCAAATCTTAATGTAATCAAATAATGAAAAAAAGCTTAATTAACAATAAATGATCCTATATTCAAGAACAAGTAACTAATTTTTTGCACCATCATTAAAGCTTGCTTTTTAAAAATTCTGGTGGTTTAGCATTTTGATGTGTGTTTTGAAAACACAACAGAACATTGAAGTATTTTTAATCAAAAGGTTATCAAACCACTTTCAGCAGGACACCACGTTTATGACTGGACTTGGATCTTGTTACTCCTGATTGCCACAGAAATGAGCAAGTTATGAAAGGCTTTTCTCCTGGGAAAAAATATATGCGCTGTGTAGTCATAAATTCTGATCTACTCTCATTATACCACAAAGAATTAAAGAGTGCTAAGTAAATGGCTTTTTCCCTCCTCCTGTGTGTACCTGAGTCATGTTATAAATGCTGGATTCTGTTGTTGAGTGATGCAAAAGCTACTGTCACAACCTTTTAGTCCCTTGGTACAAAGCAGTTCTTTGAGATGTAATTGAAGGGCATCAATGACTTTTTTTTTGCTGTATGATGCCTATCAAGAGCATGGAAGCAGGAGGGAGTGCACAGAACAATCACTATGCTGAACTACTGTTGTGTGAAGGCTCAGGTCAGCAAAGATTTAAATAATTTAGTTTGAGAACCCCTTTGCACTGTTGTAGTGTTCTTCTGTCTTCATATAATGCTTAATGTTGTACACCACTTCTCTCCTAAGCAAAGTAAAATATTCATGATGTAAAGGAAGAAAAGATCCTTCTAGATCCTTCTAGAAGTGAGTGGGCCCAATACAGATTAAATTGAATTGAGTATAAACTTTATCATGACTTTCAATATGAGAGAACAATTTGTAATAATCTGTGTAGCAGAAGTTGTCTGACTTGCGTAAGTTCCTTCAGATGCTTGATACCAGCTCTGAATAAATAGTCTTGTTTCAGTGGCTGGGTTCTGCTCTTCAGCAAACAAACTTGTAACATTTGATCTGAATGTTAGATAGGAAATAGTCAAATTTGGAGTACAGCAATATGTTAGTCTGCATTTCAAGTATATGAATTATACTTGAAGCACTGTGTAAATGTACATTTTAGAAAGGCAGAATGAAAACCTACCAGAGAATAAGAAAAAGCTAGACACAAAAATACCCCAAATGAGAACAAAATACTGTGATTTATAAAGCATGCTTTTAGCAGCATTTCTGAGTTTCATGTGCTAAACACCTACTCTTGACCTCGAATTGACCTTGAAGTTTATGAGCTAGAGGTAACAATTATGCAACAGCTAAAATATGCAGACAGGACTTTACTGCCTAAAAAGCACTGCTGTCCTGTGTTTTGTTTGAATTAGCACACTTTGCTGTTTATGAAACTTAACTTTGTCCTTTTGGGCAAGTAAGGGGAAAGGAGTGCCAGTAGCTGGTGTGCTGAAAGCTCAGAACAAAGTGGGGGGTGAGCACGGGAGGGTGGTACAGGCATCGTGTTAGGTCAGTTCTGCAGGAGCAGTTGCCGTATCTTTCTTTCTGCCATTTCTTAAAGAAAGACATTATCACAGGGAGTGTCTCCAGACAGAGATTTAATGCTGGAAAAGCTTGATTGCANGGGTGGTGAAAGGAGCCATTTTTATCTACAGCACTCTCTCAAAATAAAATGGCCTTGTCATAGACTTGGCTTTATTAATTTTAATGATGTGTTACAGCCTCTACAAGGTGTAATAGAACTTCAGCCTTCTGGTCGTGGTGCATTCATACAGCAGTAAAGTGACTGTATTGCATTTGCTTTACATTGCAGCTCTTTTTCTGAACACATTAAATATAAGAAATTATGTGTTTAGACTGTTATGTGGACAGTGGCCACAGGTATCTCTTATAATTTAGATGGATGTTTCAGTTTTTTATCCTTTTGTAAATAGAAGGCTAATTCTTTTGTTTAAAAAGAAAAAAATCACCAAACAAAACCATCTCGAAATGTACTGCATTGTTCTTCTGTTGCTTTGCATAATGCAATAGACAATGATGTGACATTTGGAAAGTAGAGGCACCCAGACATACATATACAGTTTTACAAAAAAACTTTCTTGTTTTTCCTACTTTCTAGCAGCGTGGAATCTCAAAGCAATACAGGCTGTTCATGGCATACATGCATGTAGCTAATTTTGGCAATAAATTAAGCATTCCTCAGATCCTGTTTTACTCTTTGTGTTGGCCACAACTACCTCCTTTTTCATGAGAGGCCTGCTGAAGGTGCAGTTTCAATTTTACTACTCTTTTTTATCATCTAAGACCTTGGAGCAAGTCACACAGTGTCTACATCAGGTGCATAGTTATATTTATATCTACTTTTCTCACAGATGAGTTTAGGGAAGATGCTGATATTTGAAGAGTACTTGTAAGATATAAAGGGCTGGAACCTTACAGTCTGTTCCTCTCAGGCAAAATCAAGTGTACTCTCTGCTGACCTAGAGCTGCAACAAGGAATGAGAAAAACTAAGGAAATTCCAGGGCATTGCTTTGAACAGCAGGTGTTAGGTTGCTATATCTTTCTGAAACAGATGGTTTAGCTGCAGAAGAAATAGACCAAATGCACATACCCCAAATCTGGAAAAATCTGAGTATTTAAATGTATGGAGTTATTTTATTAGTACTAAAACTAATACTAGAACTAATTGTTATAGATGCTGTGAACTATCTTGGGCATATTACTTATGTTTGGTGACAAATTTCCCTAAAAGCATTGTAAAGCATTTTCTTTCATAGTTTCTTTAATGCAGAGGTTTCTATGGTTGCAAAAGTTGTCCAAGTACTAATGAAATAATCTCATTTTATATTTTCTCCAAAAATAGGTATGAATGATATTATTCTTTCAAAAATTATAATACAATGAGTCCCTTTGCCCAGCTGGCTTTCCTGGGAACTACAATTTTTTTTAGGCAGAAGAAGATCAATCTCTTCAGTAGTGCCAGTGTGAAATACTGTTCATCATTCTTGCTACCTTAAAAATTTGTTACACTGCTGTTCTAGGCTTCATGGACCTTAAGGTACATTGTGACACATCAGAAATTATTCTTTTTCACAATTTCTATAAAAATAGCTAGTTAACTATACATGAAAGAATTTCCAATGGGAAAAACAAATACAACCTTTTTTCCTGAAGCTTGTATTATGTTGTATTCTAGTAAGCTGTGAGACCATCTCTGACCTTTGCAGGTTAAAGAGACTCCTCACAGTACAATGGGCATGCTTCAAATCAAACCCTGTGTGCCAACTTTGCTCTAAGTGGTACCTAGGAAATAACTTTCTTATGATATATCTAAATCCCATGATGATTCCCTGTGTGGTTTCCATTACTTTCTGCCTGATCTCTTGTTTGATAGATCCAAAAGGAGAATTTTCTCCAGAACTTCAGGTATTCTCAATGGATCCAATACAAACTTCTTATTGCAAAAGAACTAATTTAACTAACCCAAAGCAAATCTTCAATTGGAAAAGTTTATGTTGCATGGAGGAGAACTGACACCTGGAGAATTCAGGAGCCCCTTTGGCTGTGGATACATCTGAGGATGACACTTCAGTGTCCAGCTGTGCAGTTACTCAACAGTTTGAGGCTGATTTTCTTTCTTGTTTTCCCTTTAAATGCTTCCATTTCATCCCTGGAACAAAGTTGGAAATTTTTTGAAGTCTAATAATTTGACAGTATGGTAAAACACTTTTTTTCTGGGAGAAGGTCTGCAAGGCTCTTCTCATTTGGACAGGAATTGTCTTTCAGAAAGGACCCTAGAGCCCTTTGCTCAGCAGCATCTGGCAAGCTTCAGTGAGGTTCAGAAGGCATTCTGCTGAGCCTTGGTCTTGTGATGCATCACTTATGGTCTTTAAGGCAGTCTCATAAATTATTAGTACACTGCATGTAGATGACGTTTCTTGTCCTTAAATCTTTCAGTCATTTACTGTATTGGCTTTCTAGAATAGACCATGTTTTTTCATAGCAGAGAGTGTGAAACTTAGACATAATGTCATTATGCTGTACTGAGTTTTATTAATGCTGAAAAACTGATGTATGACTTGGACTAATATTTTAAATTATTACTATCCACAGTAAAATGCAGAGCTCAGGAATTTGAGTTGTTGCACTTACGTTTTCCATGGAAATGCTGCAACCTTGGCATCATAAGGTCAGAGATTATTTGCTGGCCCTGGGAGTAACTCCTTCAGTTTGTTGAGCAGAATGATAATGAAACACATCCCGCTATTCCTTATTCAGAGTGCTTAGGGGAAGGGGCTAGGCAGTGGGAATTGAGATTAGTGATGGCGCAGGGAAAAGACACCATGAGCTAAATGAGGCATCATCCTGCCTTTTCCAAGTATATGGTAGTGATCTACACTTCTGGATGGGAAAGGCAAGAAAGTGCATGTCAAGGCACCACCAGATAAAAAAAGCGTGCATGGTGAATAGCTATAGGTGGTAGCGATAGGGTTTTTCACTCATGTCCTGCGTTTTTCATTTGCCAAAAAGCAGTAAATCTCAGTGCTTAAAATGGCATTTAGGATCATGAATATAGTTGAGGGTTGGGGTTTTTTTTTTAGTGTGTGTACCAACTTGTTTTCTCAGCTTCACATACGATATGGCCTTAGTTTCTACTGCATATTAATATCACCACATGTGAGAAATAAAAGCCAGAGAAAGGATAAGTGCCTTTTCCAAGACCACACAACAAGTCAGTAGCAGAACTGGAATGAAACCACAAGAATTCCTGGCTCCTTATTAGATTTTTAAGGCGTTTTGGAGGGCCTCCTCCAGACATGTAGAGAACAGTTTCTGTTAAAAAATAAATTTTAAATATGCCCAAAGGTTGATTTATACTGAGCTGTGTTCTATGGTACGGTATAAACAGGTGTTTGATGGCACTGCGTACCTGCTGGCATTCCTCTGATTGATTTTTCCAGCCATTTGGTGGTTCTGTGCTTCTGGTAATAAAGGCGGCCAAGGTAAAGAGGTCAGTGGTAGCTACAGTAAATGGTTAAACCACATGTCCTTTGTAGCATTCTCACAATTTGGTTCTTTCAGGGGGTGACTGTGAAAGATAGGACACAAAGCCCAACTGTAGGCAGTCCAGTGGTATTGGGAAGGTGTTATAGAGAAAAAGTTATTTTGTAACTAAATTTGGCAAATAATGGACATTGCCTCTCAGAAGCAGAAATGAACATAGATGTTGCTGTGGCTACAGTTGTTCATTGAGACAAAAGATGGTGAAAACAACTTGTTCAGAACTTTTAACCAACTTTGATCTTCTTGAAGGGGAATAATAGATTTGAGGGGGTGGGCCGGAGTGGAAGTAAATGCTTAGCATCATATGCCTTAGAGGTATATTTATAGTGTCTTCAAAAGCCTGCTATTTTTAATCGGAAACATTTGCATTCATTTACATCAGCACAAAATGATATAAAAAGTGGATAGCTGTCTTTTATATTCACTCTCAAATGGTGTAATGACAAACTAAGGAGAAACAGCCCTATCAGTTCTTTCTTTGTTTTTACTGAGTTCTTATAGCAGTGGTATACGGGACACTTCACTAATTAAAAGCAAATAAATACACAGAGAACTGAATTGATGGCACCATTTAGAGTGCCCATGTGATTTGGAAAGCAGATTGTTTGTAACTCAACGGAAAGTTTAACGAGCCGGCCTCTTCCTCAGTCTGCTGCACCAGCGGCCTGGGAACTGGTGCACTGTTACGACAGGACCTGGCACTGTTGTGTGCTTGGCCAGATTCACTGAATGCTCAGTTTATGCCTTACAGCTACTTTTTTTTTGGTTTTTTGTAAGAGCAGCAAATTTAAACGGCATCCTAAAGTTCGAGACACTCAAGCATGAGATTCTTCCTGCTGCACTTTTTACAGACTCTTAACTCATTCCTTTGAACTGGGAAAAGGAAATCGCATGTTGTTTCTGGCCTGGCCTACCTGGCAGCAACAAAAAAGAGGTCAGAGAATTCAACATTTGTAATAATAGGTGGATTTTAAGTAGTTGATACCTACTTTTTGCTTTTTAACTGAGTTTTGATTGTTAATAAAGCAAAATAATTTAGTCAAACTACTGAAAGCAGGACTGCTCCCAGGTTTTTTAGTTTATCTGTATTTCACATGGGTATTTTAATATGTCATTTTCTTTGCTATGCAGAGCAAGAAGATTTTTTCATCTGTGCAAGTCCTTTACTGGGAGAACTCTTAGCCAGCTTCTCTTTATTCTTGAAAGGCCAATTCCCTTCCCCAGCTGTTTTAGTCCTAGTGCAAATGCTAACTCAGCGCTGGCAGGCTCCCCTTAGCGGGAATGCATTCCTTCCTTTGCAGGATTTGACACTGGGAGAGCAACTGGCGCTCCGGGCAAGTCCCAGAGGATCGATAGCTCTTTCAGTGGGATGCACTTTGATGGTGAGAAAGTAGCCTGCTTTGTTAAGCTGTCCAGATGATCTGGTCAGAGTCTGGACTGCACAGCCCACTGTTCACCAGGCCACATACCTGTTTCTCAAGACCCTGACCAACAAAGTGGAAGAAATTTTCCTGTCAGAAAAAAATAAAAAATTAGGAGGGTTATGGAAAATTTTGCTGTGAGAAGTCATTTGGTATTGGTATGCATAAACTGGAGCTTTATCAATCTCTCAGGAATTTTTTTTTTCTTTGATGTGAGGTGCTAATCTTTTATGCCAGTAGTAAATCCTGTGAACTTAATGACAAAGACAAGGAATTATGTAGTCATTGAAATGACAAAGAGTTTGCTTTCATGCGTTTGGGAAGTTTTTATATAAGTTAATCTAGAAAAACAAAATTATAGGAAGCATAAGTAACTGCTGTAGTTAAAATGCTGGTTGTTCCAATTATTTCATCTTAGAAAAAGAAAATTTCATACTTCTTTAACTTCAATACCAAAGTATGTATCTGAAATATTTTTTCTGTACCTTCTTTTTTTAATTGGAATGTCAAGTCAAGAGTCTTGTATGACTGGAACAAAATGTTTCAGTATAATCACATTGCAAGCTATATTTATCACCTTCTTTGACTGTTGAGATTTTATAGCAACCAAAGTTTCCCTTCTCAGAATCCTAACAAATGTTCAAAAGATGCATGATACAAGATTTTAAATCTGTGTTATATTTTTTAAGGAAAGAAAACTAAAAGCCTCTAACTCTGATTTTGAACTTCCTATGAAACAGTAAAATAAAATAATCTTAAGGGTCGGCATCAGAACCTAGATCTTCCCTCACCAGTCAGCCAGAGCACAGTACCATTTTTTGCTTGCTTTTTACCTTGTGATACCCGAACTCTCCAACTGTCTGAATTCAAGTAGGTTGTCAGAAAGCAGAAGTTGCTTTTGGGACCTCCTCCAGCTGAGAAGCAAACTGGATCTAGGTCTTCTGCTTCCTGCTAAACAGGGCTTTCAGGGGAAGCTTGGCTGGGATCTGTATTACTTTTCTGGGACAGCTAAGTCTGTACTACTTTTCTGGGAAGCTTGGCCGGAAGCTGTGCTACTTTTCTGGGACAGTTACGCTTTGGGAAGAAAGCTGCTATGTCTGGATTCTGAGAGAAACCTGATTTTGTTAGTACAGCTTAGTTATGTACAGAGCATAGCTATCCTAAGGGTGGTTGGGGTGCTACTCTGCCTAGTGCCCAGGCTGGTCAGGGGTCCAGGTCAACTGAAGTGCTGCAAACCTTGGACCAAAGAAGTTGTGATTTATACAAAGACTGATTTCTGTGCACCTGCGGCATTCTCATCCAAAGGAGTCAGCTCGCTTGGTGACCTTTAGTGCTGCTTAGACTGTATTGAAATTCAGGAAGACTTTCTTTGGAGATCTGAAGTTTGAAAAACTTTAGTTATTTATATTCTGATCTGTGATGTGACTGAGTATTGGATTCCCCATCTTGTGCAGAAGAATTACTCATGAAACTGTATCCTGAAGTACTGTGTGCCCTCTTACCTCATAAGTAGCTCATACGCCAACCTGGGCATGAGTGTCTGTGATCGCTGTCTCTTCATGACCCAATATCCTTTACAACAATATAATCTCCAGGACTGCAGAGTTCAGAAGTTGTGCTGTGCCTCTGGAATGCCTTCTTGAAGCAGATTTGAAAATGTGCCATGATTACGGCAACTTCAATTAATGTTAACATTTGGGATATTTTGGATCTGTTCCTCGTTTTCTATGGATTCATGGAGTTCAGGACTAGAAGGAGCAAACTTACCACCGTATTCAACTGCAGAAATAAGGGGATCAATATATGTTGCTCTAAAGCATTTTCTCCAGCATTCCTATAATTTTCAGAACATATTGTGCACATATTACGTTTCATTATGAGCTAATGCTAGTTTTGCTGTAAGGAAATGATGTGACTGTGAAATAGAAACAGAGGTAACCATTAGGTTGGGGACAGATGTTTCATGAGAAGGTCTCTGTCTATAGTATTCACCTGTTTAGAGAAAAACAATGGAAAATTCCATTTTCTTCTGCACATCGAAGTCCTTCAGCAATCTGTGTTCAGCCAACATTACACTAGGCTCTTTGTAAATTTAGAAAAATGTTTTTCAGTTTTTCTGAGGAGCCTTCAGTAGATTTTGTAGTGAGAAATGAAGAGCACTTATGCACAAATTCAAGCTATTTTTCTTTTCTTTGATCCTGTTATTCTGGGAAAGCCAGTTTTGCCAAATTCATAGATAATTTTCCTCTTGTAATCACCTATTAATTCAGCATGTGTCAGTTAGGACATAAGTCACTACTGACAGAAAAACCTTGGTCAGGTTTTAATTCATGGCACACCTCTGCATTGTGGTCTTCAGTATTGCTGCAAACATGAATTGAGAAGGGAGGCTTGACTTCAGCAGGTTTTCTTGCATGCACAGTGGCTTTGATATTTCTTTTTAGAGTGAAGCACACAGAGACTTGCACTCAGTTTTTGCATTTTAGATAGTCTCGATAGAGCTCTTTTTAAAGGCAGGCAGAAGATGTTATCTTGCAGTCTGTTGGTATTAAGAGTGGGTCGAGTGGCTGGCTGTGTTGGATGAGAGTACGTTGCTAGACTTATTTTGCCCTTGCTTGGCACATTTTGCATAAAGGCTGTATTTAGCCCATAATGATTTGGCTAATGAACCATTTGCCCTGTGGTTGCTGATGCTTTAAAAGCTTTAATGAGATGTCAGGTGAATTGCAGTGGTTGGCACTGATGGATGGGGGTGCTGAAGCACTGGTGAGGTGCTGGTGCAGGGGTTCTGTGGTAAAGGTCTCGTTCAGAGCTTCCTTTCGTTTAAGCAACAAAGCTGTAATTACATAAACAGAACTGCTTCAGCCAGCACAACGTGTCATTATGGATTTTCCAGCTAATCTGTCCATTCATCTTAATGGTGCAGAACTTGTGCTTCATGTCACTCTCTGCCTTTGTTCCACTCCTTCATCTCTTGAAACGTCTGTCATGAAGAAAGTGTTTATCTTGAATTATGTGTTGAAGAAGGTTAGAGAGCACACTTCTGAAGCTTGGCATGAAATTTCCTAAACAAACCTTGCCGGTTGCTTCATGAAAATAACAGAGGTATGGATTTCAGATTAACATTGTGCATTAATGTTTTTGGAAGCACTTAAAAATAATGGCTGTGGTGTTGGTGACTAAAGGAATCCTGTTGAGGTGCATGTGACATACGCATTATTAACAAATCAGCTTATTCATTGTAATGAATATTACTATGATAAATGTTATCTTAATGCATGATGATTAACAGTTATTACAGAGACTTTTTATTAACTGAAACATTAACTTGTATTACATTTAATTTAATACAACACAATATTTAAACACTTTTCTACTTGGATGTTTTTGTATTGGGCTAATGCTGGTATTGTGTTGCTGTACAAACACTTGCAGAACATACGTATGTGGGGAATTGGAGAGTGCAGTGTGATGGCTCAGGGACCTGCTGGAGCTTGAGGCACAAGAAGGATTATATTAGAAACAGCAAAGAGTCTCTGAGTCACAAGCAGCTCACAGCTGTGGAATGAAATGATTTCACTTTAGTCTCTCTGTTTCTCTTTTTCCAATAGCTATCTTCAATTTAAGATGTGAACTTTTCCTTACCCTTCAGTAAGAGATGGTCTGATGAATTTCTTCAAGTTATACGTAATATTTCAATTCATTTTCCTCAGTCAGTTGCACCTATTCTAATGTCACACTTGTTTTTCTGCATTTGATTTTTTTTAATCAATATTAGCTAGATTTCTTAGTATTTTATGTATATATTTTGAATTAAAATACCTGGAAAATATGTTACGGGGAATGTACAAACAGCTAAGTAAAAACCAAAATGTGCTTAGGAGACTGTTTGGATTCTTAAGGTTTGTTTTCCTTGTATTCATGTGTAGAAACAAATAAAAGAGAACAGGTTTATTATATGCACTTGACTACTTTACTTTCTTAGAAATGAGGATGCTGCTTCTCCACTTCACTTAAGATCTTTGCTCTTCAATTTTCAGCAATTTGTGGAGGTATCTGAATATAATTCATATAAATATATGAATACTTCCATATAAATCCATAGGTTTACTCATACTCAAAACTGAAACTCTGTATATGCACCATTCTCACAGAAGTCTGAAAGCTATAATCCAGTTAGCAATCATCTGCTTTTTTTCCTCACATAGAAGAAAAACCACTTTTTTTTTTTTTAATTCAGAAATAGCATTGTTATTTTTCCAATAGATTAAGGGTTTCTGAATGGCTGATATCAATACTAAAGTGAATTTGGAAGTGCAGGTAGGACTTTGTAATGCATCTGGACATACTGAAATTAATTTATATAATTAAAACAGTACTTCCAGTTTAAATTTGGTTAAAATCTAGTTGATGATTTCTTTTTTCAAATAAAATTCTCATGGTCCTGTTAAGCTCAGTGGAATTGTCATTTGGTATTTGAACTCAAAACTGGTTTTCTTAAGAGAGCAGAATATGTGTGGGTACTGCACCTACTTTAAAAGTAAGGTCAAGGGTTTACCAATCCTCATTAAAAGTAAGTATAGACCAAAAAAATTGATTAAATCATCTGTGGGTTTTGAAATGTCCACATCCTTTTCCAATCTTAAAATGTAATATGCAAAGCGTGGAGTAGAACCAACTGGTTTATATCAGCTTCCTCTTTATATATAACTAATCTGCATAAATAGCAGTGAAAAGCACAAATAATTACACTCTTTTTTTTTTTTTTTTGTCAGAGGATGAGGATTAAGGAAGACAAAACCAGAATGGTTTTCTGTAATGAAGATTAGTTAGTCTAATACCTAACAGCAGCATTGCTAGTATCTTGGTATATTCAGGAAGGATAATGGTGTACTAGTTTGGGATTTTCCAGTTTATACAGATGCTTTTAAGTGACTTCTGCTCAAGGGAATTAGAGGAGCAGGAAAGGATGCTTTATAGGATGCTCAGGTGCCAGTACTTGCTGAGAGACTTGGTAACAAGATACAATTTCTCACAAAAAATTGTGGATCTTTTTCTTGTGACATGTGATTATTTTTGTTTGCTTGTTATTTCTTTGAGGAAATCAGTTAATTGTATAATTACTTAGAAAATAAACTGCTACAGTATTCAAAATGTCAATTTTATGTGGCGCTAGACCTGTTGTAAATGAAAAGAAAACTAGGGTGCCATAAATGACAGGTCAATAATCCAGGTCACTGACACAATGTTAGCTCTCAAAGGGGTATATTCCATACTGCTCCCAAACTTTGAACTGTTGAAGTAAATCTCGTTTATTGATCATTAACATTCCTCAGCTGTTCCTTGAGATTCCAGTTATCTCTGCGTGAGAAAGTTAGGAAATACTTTATTTCTATTTTAGGAGCATAGAACTTGCAAATAAACTTTGAAGATTGTTAACACAGTTACTTCTACTGTTACTGTTTTCCATTGAGATTCATAGGGCTAAATTTTGGAATAGAATTTATTTTGCAGTTTAAATGTTATGAAAAGCTTCCTGTAAATTAACACTTACCATCTTCTCTTTTATTCTTAGTATGAAAATCATTCTAAATAGTTACAGATCCAATATAAACCAAAACCTAAGAATTAAAAAAAATGGTGAAAGGCTTTGGCAGACTTCATACTGCAGAATCTTTCTCCATTCTGTCTGCGTGTTGCAGCTCTTATCACTGAAATCCTTCTCTCAGCTGCTGCTGCATACCAAATTAGATCCTTAACATAGCACTGAATTCAGTGTTTATTAGACTAGATTTTCCCTTAGGCAATTAAGCATTAAAGCTGAAATCCTGACCATTAAAATAAAGGCCTATATTTTGAGTAAGTTTTAGACATAGTAGTTTTTTTTGCTTTCTATTTTAGTCCATTTATTTGTGATATCATGATAGTAAATATGTTGGTGACAAGTGCCAAGTCTCTGTCATGAATAGCGTATGATGAAAGTGCTAAGTCCATGATGCTTGCTTATTAGAATACCTCCTGTACATGAAAAGAAGTTCTGCTGAAAGCTAGTTTATTAATAAAATCCATGCTGTTTATAGCAGCTATCTGGCGCTGCCTTTGCTATTCCCTGGCCCAGTGCTGATGACTTCACTGATTACCTCAGATGAGGAGTTCCTGAGTCTTTAGGAGTGTGTTTACATTGAATAGACACCAATCCTTACTATTCATAGACTGGCCGATTTAAAGCTGTCCCCTAGACTGATCATGCTCACGTATTCTTGTGAAATTTTCTAGAGCATATTTTCATAGAATGAACGTTCAGTGCATGTTTTATCATAGGACAACAGATCATACCATCTGAAATGAGTTTCAAGTTATTTAAAGATTTTGTTAACAAAATGAAGTCACTTTTGCAAAGGATCATTACGTGGGTACCTGTTGGGTGTGGTGAGCAGGGCTGGAGCAGAGGGCACACAAAGGCACAGCAGAGCCAGAGCACTGTTGGTAGTGGTGTATGGTTGTACCAGCAGTAACCCAATTACTGCCAGTGCCTGTGCCTCATTCTGTGAAGGTCCCAGCTGTGAAAGTCACCAAAAGAAACCTCTCCCTAGGCATGAGATCTGTTGTGGTTTAACCCCAGCTGGCAACAAAGCCCCATGCATGCTGCGTGCCCACTCAACCCCCCCAGTGGGATGAGGGAGAGAATCATAAAATCATAGTGGCTTGGGTTGGAAGGGACCTTAAAGAACATCTAGTTCCAACCCCCCTGCTGTTGGCAGGGACACTTTCCACTAGACAAGGTTGCTCAGAGCCTCATCCAACCTAAACATTTGCAGGGATGTGGCATTCACAACTCTTCTGGGCAACCTGTTCCAGTGCCTCACCACTTTCACAGTGAAAATGTCTTCCTAATGAAGACATTTCTTCCTAATGAAACCTCTTTTCAGTTTGCAGCCATTACCCGTTGTTCTGTCACTACGTGTTCTTGTAAATAGTCCCTCTCCTTCTTTCTTGTAGGCTCTCTTCAGGTACCAGACGGCTGCAATTAGGTCATCCTGAAGCATTCTCTTTTCCAAGCTGAACAATCCCAATTGTCTCTGAGTCTTTCCTCACAGGATAGGGTATAGAGGGAGCCTCTCCCTTGTAAGCAGGTTCTACTGGTCATTGCAGTCATCTCACAGAGCATTGCACCTGATTACTGCAGTGAATATTCTTACAATCTCCTATATCCAGCCATCCACTACGTACACCCTGTGCTCCCAGTCTGCCTGAATGAAGCCTAAGAAAGTTGGAGGTCATCTAGCAGGCTTGAGTGCCAGCCCCTGGCATGTGAGGCTGTGGACCTTGAGGCTCCCAGGTGCAGGGAATGGCAGAGCCAGGCTCCTTGGGGGTAGCTGATGGACCCACTGAGCATGTGGGCTGGGACAGCTTCTGCTCTTCACAGGGCTTTGAATGTTTGTGCTGGTTCATATTTAGTGTTTGGAAGTCAGGTACCGCAAATAAAACTGTATGGCTAACAGTGGTTTATTTTCTGTTTATTTTCATGTTTAATATATGAAAGTAACTAGCAGGTGAGTAGAGAGAAAGAATTTTGTTCTGTCCCTCCTGTTAAGTTGATTTACTATTATGAAAGCAAACACAGATTTCCTCTCTTGTAGACTTGGTGCTTGAGACTGCACACAGGGTTTTGTACAGCATTCCTGAGATGCCTGAATAAGCATGTGGGCTCTCTTATATAAATAAGAGTGCACATACAGTAATATATGCGTATATAAGGATATTATTTTTTAAAGTTTAATTCTACATAGATTTTGTGGAAGGCAGATACAACATGATGCAAACACAGGTGGAGAATTTTGCTTTTTGGTGAAAGATTTTAAGAGAAAGAAGTTAAGAAGATAAAAGAGTGTCCAGTTAGAATAGAAAAACATTGTTGACAGTTTCTCCCCAGGATGAAGTTTGCTAAAAGAGAGATTAAAGAGCATCTATCTACAGATACATGATGAAATATCTACTTGTAGATATGTATAATGTTTTTGTTATATTGTTAGCAACTATTGTACTGATAAAGGTTCTCACAGTAATAAATGGTTTTTTTGAGGCACTGCGTTTGACCAATGTAGAAGTGTAAGTCAAAGTGCAGTAAGTTGTTGTCAAGTGTCTCTTGTGCCTGGAAGAGTTGAACTGTAACATCTATCAGTGATTCACTTGTGTCATTGAGGAAAAGGTTGATTTTTTAGCTGCACTTAAAATAGGAGGTTTTCAACTGGTGTTGCTTTAACCACATTGCATCAATCAAAATGTCGTGTGAGTTGAAGGAGAAAGCTACACTTAGAGGAAGTTTCTGATGTGCAGCTCCATGAATAAGCTACAATATATTGCTATTCAGAGGGAAGAAAATTTAAAAAATGGGATGTATTCAGTAGTTCATGGTCTCTGTGATCACAACGATGAACACTTTGCTCGTGCTTTTTCTTCCTGTGCTTGTGAAGGCAGCAGTGCTTTGCTCATACATGGGGACCCGGGAATTGTTTTCTTTAGGGTTATAATTGTGTCAGTCTGTGCTGTATAGAAATGGCATGTGGCAGTAAATGTGAATCCATAATCTACATACAGTAGATATATATGAGTTGTTTTGGAGCACAAATTTCACGTATAGGTATGCTTTTTGCAAGAGAAAAGGCAACAAGCAAACGAGACAGGTTTTTTTCCTTCTAGAGAGCTATTAAAATCTTTAAATCACTCAGTTTCACTATTGAGTATTTTATATACTCACCAAATATTAGGGAAACCCATAAACATTTTAGAAGGCTTTAAATGGTATTAGAGGTATTATTTTTGTGCTTATATAAGGTATAAGTACCTTAGTTCAAAGGTAAGGCTTAGTGAGTGTCATAAACATAATCCTAAAGGAACTGAAATAGATTCTGACTCATAAGTATATAACAATTTTTAGAATCAACATAGCGGATCTTCTTGAGCATTCAAAATACCTATTTGCACCTTTCACATAGAATTTTGGGGATCTCACATTTTCAGATGTGAAATTCATGCTTTGGGGATCTCACATTTTCAGATGTGAAATTCATGCTTTGGGCCTGCTGTTGTTACACTGTACTATTAATATATCCTTTAGAGTCAGGGCATATAACCATATGTGGGTGGATAAGGGAAACAGTTGGTGGAAAGCAGAGGAAAACATTTTGATTAAACATTTTTTGGGCCGTGGTGATTTTTTTGTTTTGTGGTTTTGGTGTTTGTGGTTTTTTTCTTGTTTTGTTTTGGTTTTTTTAAAGGAAGGAATACAAATGGCTCTTTGAAGCTGCTCAGAATGTTGAAAACTGTTTCAGACTGAAAATCCCTGCACAAATCACAAATGAAATGCTTTCAAAATACGAGATGGCCTATTGGTATGCTGAATAGATATGTGTGCACAAGACAGGTAGATTTATCTATGTACTGTGTAACATGCGTAAGCCAACTCAGACGTCTTGGAGATGTCGATGTGATGGATCACATAGCCTCATGATAAATGAGTTCTCTCTCTCTGTGTAGCTGAATGCAAACAATGTGTGTGTTGTGTGTCCAAAAAACCATTGTAAGTTGCCCTTGAGACTTACTTTTAGTTAAATGGATTTCACGAAGGTAGGAATAAAAGTGGGAATAGCAGCCTTCTGATACATCTGGGAGGATGTTGCCGTGAAGGTGGAGCTAGGATTTTTATGGAGATGTCCAGCAAGATAACAAGAAAGAGTTGTTGTAAATTTAAAATAAAATGAAATAAAATCTATGAGAGGATAATTAAGCAAACAGTTTACTCAGGGAGGTGATGAAGCCTTTGCCCTGGAAGGTTTTCAGTGCCCAATGGAATTACACCCTAAACAATGTGATCCAAATTCAGTGTTGATCTGGAAGAGCAGAAGGTTAGGATGGAGATGTCCCAAGGTACCTTTGAACCCAAGTGCTTCTGGGAATCTGCAATACTTGCAGTAAACTCAGTCAGATTCTGCCTTCATATGTATGCCATTTCCTGCTACAGAAATTGATGACTTACTTTCCAACACAGCTGCAGTAAAATTTACCTCTCATATTATAAAACAAAATAGAAAACCATTATCTTTTAGGTTTAAGCATCACATTAAAACTAAGTAAAATATTTTTTCAGTGACTTGTAAGATGTACTCTGTTGAGACATAGTTTGTGGTGTAAAGTTCCTTTTCATCACAAAAATCTGAGCATGAGCATCTGCACATGTATTAACATTTTCCTGCTATCACTAGACAACTTATCTTTTGGTTCACAGTGCTTTTGAAACCTAAACTTCATTTTTTGCTTGTCTTGATCCTCTTTGAATTAGCTGGTAGGGGGAGCTGTTGATTGGAGTTCAGTCCATCAGGTTAGTATTGTTTTTCTTTGGTATTATTATTCACTAGAGGACTGACTGTTTAAATGCTTGAGTGAAAAGAGCACTTTTTCCAGTTACTGTGTTCAGAAAATATTCATTTGGGTACAGAAAAGGAGAACAACGAACAAGAATCTCTGATGTTCAGCTCCAAACTGCTACAGCTTAATCATTGGGAAGAAGTCATTACTACCATGTATTTACCTAGTATTGCCACAGCCCCTTAAAGACTTGAGTGCTGTATCTCTAAATAGGGTGTAGCCTTGAACTGATACCTTGAAAAACTTCATTGTGCAGATCATAAACCCAGCAGGATTCATTTGTATTTAGGATTGCTCTCTGTTCCAGGATTTGCAAAATGTTTGATTTGGCTGCAGTATCTTTTCCTTATCCCACCCTGGTTTAAATTGTGCTTTTTCTCTTTTCCTTTTCTGTGCTGGATGGTGCAGCTGAAACAGTCCTTCGCTTTCCATGCTGGCTGAGAGCAGAATGAGAGGGTTGTTTATTCCCTTAGGGCTGGTGGGGGAAGGAGTCAGAAATGTCTTTCAAAGAGTCTTTCAAAGTCAGGAGTAGTTAATGCTTTCTGAATTCTCCAGACTGTGGTCTGTAGCTTACCAGTAGACATGTTATGTGGTTTTGTCCCCATCTGCTTGTTCCTGGCAATTTCTGGGAGTTCATATGATCTTCACAACCAAGAAGTCTGTTGTCTTTTATGAAAACCTGGAAACCAGGAGAACAAGGCCAAGTAATGTCAATATTCAGAACTCATAAAACTTTAATTCAGCTCCTGTTCTGGTGCTGTTTCTAGTGGCTCATGATATACAGGCAGGTCTGGAAGAAACCTGAAGCAATACCCGAGGAAGGCATCTAAACACATGAGATATGCCTCACCAGGCTTGTGCCATGGAGTGCAAAGGGGAACAACTGATTTTCAGGGGTGCTGTTGAAGGTAAATTAATCATTCACAAACTGTTCATGCCACAGTCAAACCACTGACCTTTGTTTTAGAGTGCAGATACTTCTTAATGTACAGCATTTTCTTTATTGCAAGGGTCTAAACTGCAGCTAGTTAGACACTAAAAATGCAGGCACTTGAATTCAGGTAACCTAGGTGAGTTAAAGAAAAAGAAAGACAAAAATAAGAGATTCGTCTTAGATTTTTTTCCCAATCATTCCAAGTGATCTGCTCACTTGTGTGTTTGTTTCCCACTCAGATACAGAAATTACATGCAATTATAAGCTCCGAGGGTGAAATCTGCTGGCCAGGATTGCAGCCAGACCCCTGCAGAGGGAGCTGGCGCAGAGGACTTCCCACACTCTCTTCCCCACTACCTTGGGCTGCTGGAAAGATTTGGTCTGTGAACAGATGAGCCTTTTCTGTTCCTATTTCCTCAGTTTGAAATGTTGATTCTTTGCTTGCAGATAATCTTTTGATCCTTTTTTGTCTGGCCCACAAACTTGTAAATTATGTCATTCATGTCCTCATGGTTGCCAATTGTATTAATCTTTAAAAATAAAGCAAGCCACTATATTTTCTTATGGCAGACATCCTGGAGCCCTCTGTTTTGGATGTTATAGGCATCATGCTACAGGAGGGCCAACAGAAAATTCCTCAGCATAAAGTGATTTAAACAAATTCTTATATAAGATATTCAGTTTAAAAAAAAGAAAAAAGAATAAAGAAAAAAAGAAAAGTTTTGCAAATTAGGAGACATTTCGGGCAGCAGACCTTCAAATACATGGCCTTGATTCAACCAAAACGGCAGTGACTCATAATCGCATCAATATAACATTTCTGCCTCCCGCTGGGATGTTTTGGCTTTTCCAACTGATTAATAAGAGTATCTGACAGTCGTCTTTATTTCTGACATGCTGGAAATGTACTCAAGGATTTCCAGAAACATTTTTATTACAAGCATAGTATTATTGAAGAGCTCATGGGACCTAGATGCTATTTGCTGAATTTTTTTTTGCCCCACTGTTCAAAAAAAAGGCAACAAAGTATTTGAAATTAATTTTAGTTGCTTGAAAGGCTTTGACAGGCAATCTCCTGTTGAGATTCAACTAATTATTGATAATTTATGTTTCAAGGACTGTTTATTTTCAGGTAGATACAAACAAATGTAATCATGATAACACATTTCTCTGTGTCTATTTAGGTATGTATATACAGATGTGTAATTCTGAAGTGAGCTGGTTGCAACCTCTGTTGTTGGGTTGCCCTATTCTTCCCATTGTCTACAATTCCACAGTACGTTCTGCTTTGAAAAGCTCTTACACTTCCTTTCCTTGTAATATGCTTTAAAGCTGTGCCAGACACAAAGATTCTTGTTTTTCTTTTAGAATTATTGAAACCCTAAAGTATTAAAAATTACCACTTGCTTTATGCTAGCTGTAATCCCAAGGAAAACTGTGTGACTGATTAAATGATAATCACATGTGAGCATTCTAAAAGCTGAAGTCCAAACTGCTCTAGCAGTAGAAAGAGCAATAGAAAGATCATGTTGGAAATGTCTAGGAGCTTAGAGCAGCAGAAATGATTGAGGAAAGGAAAAGAGAGCTGGCCTGCCCACTTTTCTGACTACCCTCAATACCTGAGTATATCAGGTATTCTTAGAGAGGAGACTTGGGACACAAACTGTCCTGATTTCTGGGTTGTGAACAGAAAGCCTTAACAGGCTTCTTGCTAATTGTCCTTTCAAATTCAGCAAGTCACAGCTGTGGTGCATCCTCTAAGCTGTGCACGTTTAAGAGGTGCATCCTCTTAAACCTGTGAAGGAACAGTTTTCAGTTGCCGGCCAGTTTTCTGCTCAGCACCAGTGCTGCTCCTTGGCAGCACAGTGAATGGGCTGACTGATGCTTCTTCCTTCAGCACTGGTGGTATTTGGTGGGGAAGGGCTGGCCTGGCTGCATAAACCAGGGTTTATTTTTCCTTTTATTTCTTTAAAAACGTTCTTCCACACTTCCTTTGGCTGCTTTAAAATGGTGTTGTTTGCATTGTGAACTCATGCGTGCAACTTCAGGATATGCAAGTTTTCAGGAGCTGGCAGAACCTTATATATGTTTATATATTAGACTGGTCTTTAAATGTATAAATATGCACTAAGATTTTGAAAGGAATTGTGCTGTGTTCAGAGCACAGGGAAATGTAAATAGCTGTTACACATCTTTACATGTCCTGGTAATTCCACTTGCATAAATATCTAGCGGACTTATAATTAAGATATACTTTCCAGAGTATGCAAGCTGTTCCTGTACAAGTAAGTAGTTACAGACCAAACTTACTAACTGTGCATTTAATTTAACTGTTGTATGGTATGTGTATAATTGAGAGTTGAAGGAGAGAGGAATATCCCTGTGTTTTATTTCAGAAAACTGTGATTTGAAAGATAACTAGTTGGTTGAATCAATCATGAGCTCATCAGATCAAAACCATATTTGTAGGATGTTTTGATGAGCACATAGTCATGTGCAACAAAGTCTGAAAAAATATTCCTAAATTTACTGCAATCTTTTGTTTTCTAATTATCTTGCATTTGGATTTTGGACTATATTTCATGTACTTAGAAAAATGAGAAAATTTTACTCCTAGGAAAGTTATTACACAGCTGTAAAAGGTGCTTTTGCTGAAGCAGCATTTTCCTGTCTGTGACACTGTGATAGGATGTTTGGTTAAAGAGGAATGAAAATTGAAAGTGATTGAGTGTGGTGTTCTAATTCAAACAGGAGCATAGTCTAGTCCACTTCTGCTTCCAGGTTCTTTCCCTAGCATCAGTTGAAAACCTGGGCTGGCCCTTGGCGTAAGGGCTCCTCTGCCCTCTGTATATACTTAGCACTGCTTTGGATAAATCATCTCGTCTTGGTGTTTCAGTTCTTTAGTTATATTACAGAGCTAACATGCTGCTTCTCCCTATCCTTGACTTTCAGATCTGTTTTATCTCCATTCAACAGGGCCCTGAGTTGGTCATTTCTCCCCCTACTTGGTTTTATAAAGAGCCTTGCTTGGTAGTAATCCCATCTCAGGTGGGGCCTCTAACCATTGCCTTAATAAATCGATCTAACAATAAATAATCATTTTAAACCCACTATCCCCTATATATCTACATGATTTTATACCGTGTCTGTGCACCCTACAGTGGAAAAAAAAGATCCTGCCTGCAATATTTCAACTACCTCATAAACATTTTATCACAATTTATGTCCATAACCATAACCCTGATGTAGTCTGAGACCTTTCTGCTGTGAATTCATTCAGTTCAGTAGTATTTCAATGTAAGTTTTACAGAAGTCTTATATTCCTTAGAAATGAAGGATTTAAAGATGAAAATGTAATATGTTCACATATTATATTCAGGGGATTTTTTGTTTGTTTTTGGTTTTTTTGTTTTGTTTTTTTGTGTGGGTTTTTTTTTTTGTTTGTTGGTTTTGTTGTCGTTGTTTTTAACTGCCCATGCATTTTCTGTTCCCAGTATGTCTGTCTTTTCTGTGTCTGGGCATAAGTGCTTCAAAGGCATTGTTGGGAGGCTTGATGCCTTGATGTTGTTGACAAATCTTTCAGCAATGGACCAGGATCTGATCAGGCAGGGGTGGCTGAGGCCGGAGCCTGTGCCAGGAGAGAGGTGAGGGTGGCAGGTGTCTCCCTGCTGGCCACCTGCAGGGCAGGGCACTGTGCCAGCCTCCATGGGCACGGAAGGTGCATGCTGGCAGTGGTGAAGCCACAGCAGCTGCCCAGGGCAGCTCTCCTGCTCAAGAACATGCCAGGAAATTTCCAGCACGCTTTGAATAGGTGAGGCAAGTCAGCAAGTTAAAAATATTGATGTTTTCGGTTGAACTCTGGTTGGAATGATGTGTCAAGTAAAGAATCCCGCCCACCAGCAGGGCTTTCCCCCAAGGAGGTGGGCAAACTGCACAACTATAGCAGATAGATGAGCTTGGTCCTCCCACAGACAAGGTTGGCATGCCCTTTACCTAAGACTGTTGTCATTCATGTGACTCCTGGTCAGTCCCAGGTGTCTCCTGGGCCAGGCTAGAGATTTTGTGTAGATTCAGCATTCTTTGCTGCTCTGAAAGAGTCATCTTATCTGGACTCTGAAGGTGCCCTAGAGACCGTCTCTCCTCCTGCTGTCAAAGGCAGTTTGGTTCCTCTTGAGTTCAAACTGGGGAGTAGTGTTACACCTGTCCCTGCAGAAGTGGTGGTATGATGGGCTGGACCATTCTACTGAAGCAATTCTGTGCATGCCAATTTATTTTAAATTTGCTTCTCTGATATTAGTTGCTGAGTACTTATTCCTTTCATAACACCATGATGATGGCAGGTTGCATTTTGACCAGTGCAAATCATGCTTAATAGTGCAGCCTTCTGAGAGGTGTGTGGTGAAAACCAGCATGATGACATCATCAAGGCTGTTTTTTTATCACTAACTAATTGAAAGAACAGCAAAATAATGATCTTTTAAAATTAATGATATTTTTACTCCCCCAGGCTTAATTAACCAATCAAATCTAACTGCCTTTTAATTTGTGATTTAACCCCAAACAATGATGTGCAGATGCAATCTGTAGGGTAGATGAATTCTGGTTTCCACTGGCATCAGGGAAACTTCTACTAATTTAGTGAAGATACCATATGGTCCACAGCTTTGCTTTCCTTCTTAGATAGAATAATATAATTTCACAAGAACAATGGGGATTTCCGATGGATGGAAGACAGCTCAGACAACTGAAGAAGTGAAGTGTTTAATGAATTACAGTGTAAAACTGAAGAAAAATAGTAAGTTGAGCGTGCATCGTTGATGAAACATCTTTATAAGAAACCTGTTTTCCTAAATTATAGCAAAAATATATCAAAAATCCTGTAATCCTATATTGTCAAGATTTTTAGGGCAACCAAACTGTAGTTTTAAATACAGGAATTTTGACCTTCATTCTTGAAGCAACAGGGTTAAAATGATAACACCCTCTGTCTTTTCCTGTCAAGTTTTAAATCACATTGGGAAATTTCAGCCAGATTAAGCAGAAGAGCAAAAGTCTGGAATTCACGATAGAAAGTCTGCACTGCAATGACTGTGTGACAGCTTGTCTTGCTAATTGCTTCCTGAAAGCATTAGGATTTATAATGCTATTAAGTGTTAATTTTTCTGTAAGATTTCAATTTATGTTCTTTTTTCAAGCAGAAATCAATTTTCCCTACTCTTTTTTTAAAAGTACATAGGTACACACAAGCCAAAGTAGTATGTACTGTTTGGTACAATCAGAATAGAAACTAGCCTTGAAAAAAATTAATAATTTTTATGTATATTTTTTCTTGCAAATGGGGACCTGTGTTCCTTTTTGCTCACAGTATTGGGAATATGTATATTTTAAAAGCTAGAAGAAATATGTATGAAAAACATACTAATTTAGTCAATTTTCTTTTCTTGAATCTTTGGTAGATTATCATCCTGGCCTCTGTTGACACTGAAGTACACTGCAAACTCAGAAATTTGTGCCAGTTAGCAACTTGAGTTAATCTTGCTTAAATATTTAAGTTCCTTCCTGCTACTTTCAGCTGCTGAGAGCAGTGTGCAGATGTTCTTTCATGCTAATCATTAAAGAGAAAAGTGTGTTTCATTTCTTTGGACCTAGGCGTTAGTCAATTTAAACAGCAAACCACTATTGTATGCCTAGTTTCTAACTCAATTTTTAATTCTCCTCATTCTCATCAGTAACACAGTTAATCTTCGTGAAGAGTATTGCTTTGGGTTTTTTTTCTAATGTAGAGCAGTACCTCTCTAAAAGGAATTAATTATTATGTCATTATGAATGAAAACTACGAAACAAACATTTTGAAGTCTTTTTCTCTGATTTTAAGAGTTTGATTTTTTTATCAAAAGAAATACGTTTTTTTTACTCAGTAGACATACTACACAACATGTGTGTCATAAATGTATCCCAGAACATCTAAACAGACAGTCCCAGTCACTAATTTGCATAGTTGCAGTCAAAACATTTCCAAATTTGGTACTGTTATTACTAAGTAGTATCACTCTCTCTTTTAAAAATATTTTGTTGCTATCAACTGACATACTCCTTTTTCTGCACAGTTGCCTTCTGAAAGCCTCTGTCTTAGCTACTCTTAATTGTATGAACTTTTTTCAAATCATTGCTTATAAACTAGACTGTATTGATTTAACAATTTACAAATAGTAAAAGACTGTAATACTTTGTTAATATCCTCTAAGCTAGATTATACATATAGATTTTAATACCAGTTACGAACCACAGAATAACTAGGCTGATGCAAAACAATAGACAGTATGAGGAAGTACTTATGCTTTATTTTTACTTCTTACACGTGTTTCTGTAAAGCTCAAATTACCCCTTGGCTCTAGTGGAAGACAATCTGTTAATTGAAAACTAGGGTACATTTCTCTTTCTCAAGGCCCAATTTAGACTAGATTTCAGAAACTAAATAAACAACAGTCTGCCTGCCCATTAAAAAGGAGTGTTTCAGGTTTCTGTGTAATTAAGTCTTTTAAATAATCTCCACTTAACCGTTCACAAGGGGCCATGTAATCTTTGAGGATTTACACTGCCATCCCCTTTTGTCCCAGGGTGATGGGAAAATGCTTGGGTGTTGCAGGGTGGGAAGGATTCGCTCACTGAAATACACCTGCAGGTAGATCACCAGTATGTACTGTATGGCACCAACACTATGTGCAGTAGGTACATTTCAAAATGGTGAGGGAAAGGTTTTGTCTACACTGACATTTTAGTTAATACTAAACCTGTAGCAGATGCACTGACTAGTTAAATGCAGGCTTTAAGTGGAATAAGATGTCTCTCTGCAATTTGTCTGTATTTCAGAGTTTGCTTTAGTAAAAGCATGTCAAATGTGGGTGTGGAGAGGATGTGTGTGATCCCTGTGCATTACGGCTTTGGACTGCTCTGTTCCCTGGATGCCGGGGATGGGCAGGACGCTTCTGCCATTGTGTTCCCGCCGGCTGTGGTGACCACCTTGGTCATCTGGATCAGAACTGACACTAGGGGTTTACAGGTAGAGAAACCTGTACAGGCTGGGTGTCTGAACACATTGTGAGTTCTTGGGAAAAGAATGCAGAGCAGGGAAGGTTAACAGACCCCACAGTGCAGAAGTTGAAACCCAAAGAGTTGGAAGTAGCAAGACATTTGATGAAGGGGAGCAGAGGTGTCCCAGTGATCTCCTGGGCAGGAACACTGGCACCATGACTGGAAACTGCAGGACTGCAGCTTGGGAGCAAATAGACAAGGAGACTGGGACAGAAGAAAATTTCACTGCAACACTTCACTGCAGGTGAAGCATAGAACAACTGTACTTGGATTGCTGGAAGTGCTGTGCAGTGCAAACCACTGGTTGAGGACAAAGGGAATGTTACATGTCATGTTGCATATGGGCAACCAAATGGCTCCTCTTTATTTTCAGTCTTCTAGTGCTGCTTCAGTGGATCAGTAACCTGCTGCACATCTTATCTGACTACACAAAACTCAAAATTGAGCAGGTTGCTGCTGTGTGAATCAGAGGAAGACCTGTAAGGAAGTGTCAAGAGCCTGGAAAGAAATGTCTTTTTATCTGCATTGCTGTTCCATGCAAACAGTAAGGTGTGAGTAAAGATTACATAATGATCAAAGAGGAGAGAGGAAAAGGTGTTATAGAGCAATTACTGCTATGAGCAGATGTGTCAGAAGTTCTGTGGAAAAAGCCAGCACATAGAGGTGTGGTTAAAGGTTTGGTTACAGCAGCCGTGCACAAGGGTGTTAAAATGAAAGTTGCGCCCTCGAGATTAATCTGGTATTTCCTGCTTCTTTTAATGTTTAATCAAACCTTTTAAAGTTTGGGTTGCTGTGTATGTGTGGTCACATACTGGTGCACAGGCATGTAACATTCTCTCACAATACCTGTACTGAATTATTATAAATCATTAGCATTTTATGTGCTAAAACCAAAAAATATTCGCAGACTCAAAATTTCCAGGGAAAATCTGTGCATTTTTGCATGAAATTTTTACTCTTTCAATGGTTTAAATATATGAGAAGCACATCTGGCTCAAGAAGTTGAGCTGAAAATAGTTGGAGACTGGGAAAACAGTATGTTCTTTTCTTACTCTTTCCTATGTACCTGCACACGAGTTACTGCATCAGACTGGGTACACAGCTAAGTGAATCTGTACTCTGACCCAGGACATCTGTTCCTATATCACTGTAACTTAATTGTGTAAATTAAATAACGACAAGTCCATTGAAATAATTTTGAAGTTTTAATGCCAGCACCATTGATACCTTAACAAAAAGAAAACTGTGCTTGTCAAAGTGGAACATCTTGCATTTCTTTTTCTGTAATCAAACCAGAAAAGTATGTTTTAATTTAATTCCATTTTAATTTAATTTAATTTTGAAAAATATACACCTAAAAGGAGGAAGATTTGAGAGAACATTCAAACATTCATGAAGGTGACTGGAAAGAGCAGTCTTTGAAGATGATGCTGCAATGCTTAGGCTGCCATATTAGTAATGCCAGTTTTGCTTTGTCCTGCAGGAGTACTGGGCTTGGTCAGATGGTCACTGAAGGGATTTTTTAGATTACTTTTGGGGCCAGTACTTCAGACACAGACTCAAATCTTTGCAGGTGTGGAATTTCTTTGAGTGTTTGAACTTTACTAATTTAAAAATAGCTAACATGAGTGTTTGCTCCTTTCTTTTTCTTATATATTCATTGAAAAAAATGCTGCTGAATTTAGTCTTTACACGCCACATTACAGCTGAATAATAAAGCCATGGAAATAGGGGTTTATAATGGAAAATGCAACTTAACCTTAAGTAGAACAGCACTTTAGAAGAACACGTATTTGTAATCTACAAAATCCCTTGCTTCCGAGGGTGGTGTTACAGTGAAAATAAGTGAAATAACAGTTTAATTTATCATAAATACATATTTTATGATGATGGTGTTAAAAAAATTTCGCCTTGCAGATTTTAATAAAGCAACCTACTGGTAAACTTATTGTAGTTGCTTTACTTTTCCTTTGACTCAGGGTCTCAGTGGAGTGAAGCATAAATGGCTTAGTTTTAGAAGCTGGTTAATAAAAAGTAGATTTCCTTTTCCTTTGACTTGTTTATGAAGCTGAAAAATGGCAAGGCACATCACTGGTGCATGGCAAGCTAATTTCTATAGTTACTTAACTGAGAAGTTGAAGTTAGGTTCTTATTTTACTGTACATTGTTGTATGTCACTACTATGTTGGTATTATCTAAGTAGTATTAATTTACAGGAAATAAAGGAGTTATTTGGCGTATTTTCTCAGTTTTTGGGGGAAAATTATGATTGTTTCAATTAAACTTGGGAGGACTTTTGAATCAAACATATGTTGTACACTGACATGGAAACTGAAAATAATAGTAATAATGATAAGAAATGCTTTGCCTATAGGGTAATGGTGCTTACAGATGAAACTTAATACTGTATGCCAAGCCCTTAAAACTTGAAAAAATTATATAAAAATCACTTGGATAAACATGATAGTTCTGAATTAAAACTTTTATTCAACATCTAGGGAATCAGAAATAAATGGTATTGCTTATTCCTTTTTTATTGTTATTGTGAGAGCTCTTTCCTGAGAAGCCAAGAATCTCTCCAAGAGATTCCTAAAATTCCTATGAAGTGGGAATGAAAAGTAATTTTTATTGTTTTTATTGGAATGTGAATTGAACTGATGACTTGATATTATAGTGTAGATCTAGAATCAACTAAGTTGTATATTAGATATTGCCAGAATGTCACATCCGTGCATTTTTGCTGTAAAATATTGTTTTAATCTGTACTTGTCAAATAATTTTATCCCCTTTACTCTATAATAATGAAATGAAACGGTAGATAAAAAAACATGAAGTCAAAATTTTTTCAATTAGGGTTTATAGCCTATGTCTGAAAATGTTTGGCTTATGGGATTTGATAGTGTTTTTTTAGTTTGTTTTGGTTTGTTTAGGTTGGGATTTTTTTTTCAGTATAAATATTGATTTTATAGTAATTTTCACAAACACAGAAACAATTAACTAAAAAAACCTAAGTGACTAGGCAGGAGCTAAATTTTTGTTTTGTTTTGATTTGATTTTTGTTTTAAAAAGCTGGATAGTGCCTTGAGTGTGCCATAAGGTCCACAGCTATTTCTTCAGTTAGTTTGTGATCAGGTAAGGGAGCACAAATGAGTTTCTGGGCAGTATTTCAGTTAATATTTCTTTTCAGTTGTAATAGATGGCAATCTTCTGAAAAGTGATGTTTTAGAAGTCAGTGCACAGTAACCTGCAGACGTAAATTGTAACTTGGCCTGACAAAAATCACAGCAGTTTGAAAACTCCTAATAATGATTCTTTCAAATTACTTGGTAGGTAATCATTGCCAAACACTTATCAAGTTCTGAAGCTTTATATTACAGACTGCAAAAGCAGAAAAATGGGGAAGAAAAAAAACAAGTTGACATTCCTGTAGCAGTAGAATCAGCTCAAAGCTAAGACTCCAAGAAAACTGCTAACCCTTGTCCTGATACTGGACTTTGTGGTAAAAAAATTGCTCTTCTTTTATGACAAAAATTTCACATTTTTAGATTAATAATGTTTATATAAATACTATGCACTTTTTCTTCATCAAGTTGACCATAGCTAGAAATTACCTGAACCTTCATTCATGGTTTTTCCAGGACTCGTCCAGGGCTATTAATTAACTTCTCTAGATTGTGTACACTGATTTTGCATAATATCAGCATTTTTGACAACCTGGATTCAATTACTTTTTGGCCCAAAGTCAAGGTGTAAGTGCAGCATTCGAATTGTGTGGTGCCTTGCAGGTCCTCTGTGTATGCTGCTGTGTGCTCAGTTGTAACCCTGCAGAGTCAGGGATTAGGTCATTCTGCAGTACCTGCATCCCGGTGGCACAAAGATGTCATGTAAATGCAAACTCTTTTCCATTTCTCATTTATTTTCATCCCATTGCCTGTAGACTATTTTTTTTTTTAGTTCCAAGTAATTTCACTTATGCCCTATGCCATTTATGGCTTCTTTCCTCTCTTAGCTCCTTTTTTTTTTTTCATTTCTTCTCATCCTCTGCACTCTGGATAGCTCTCCAGATAATTTGTTTGCTTTCCATGAAATTCCAGGCTCGCAGTTCCAGCCATGTCCCCCTGACTTTGGCTTTCTCCTTTTGTTTTGTCCCACTTACTCATGAGATCTGCCCTCCAATAGCAAAGATGTATTCTCACTTTGTTCAACATCTTTCTTTACCAACTTGTTACACTTCCAGATGGGCATCTCCGTGCTGTCTCTTTATGTTTTTCGAATTTAGGAGACCTTGCATTCAACTGCAAAACTGTGGATTCTAAAAAAATTTAGCACCAGTGATGGATATGAGTTGCTGCTTATTATAGTTGGTGAACAGTACTGTCTGTGATCTCTTTCCTGACAATTTATGTTAGACTTTCTTACTTTATAATTAAAGCCCTTGGAGGTAGATACGGGTTTTTTATAGTGTATTGGAGTAATTGTAATTTGGAGTATAGATCAGTGCTTAAGATCTGTGATTATCAATGCCAATGCCAAAAAATTATATACTTTGGTATGTACCTCCCAGTCCGGTTCTGTGTAACTATTTTGCATTATAATTTGTGTATTCCTGAAAATGGTTCAAAAGCTTCTTAGCTGGTTTAAAAAGAATTGCTGAAAACCAAAGTTATGTTATTTGACACCATTATTTCTTTGGTGAAGTATCATGAAATACATGCAAAACTGTTGCACTGTCTTCACACCCTGATTAACCTGTATTGAATAGCTGAATTCTGCCCTTACTTTCTGTCTCCCCTTTGAGAGGAAGTATTAGAATTAAAGTCTTTAATTTTTTTTCTTTAATCCACAACCCCCCCAAACACCTTCTCTTAACAAATAACTGCTTTTTATCCAGAGATGGATTTGGCAGGTCTGCTGTCATATATAAAAATTGATGAATTTTTTTATACATAATGTAATTATATTTTTCTTCTACTACTCAAGTTTTAGTAGACCAGATTAAAATTCTGGCTAGAAAATTTGTGGAAATATTTTCTGTATTTTGTGAAAAGCTCTTGGAAGTAATCAAAATATTGTACAAGGCTGGAACTTCACCTAGTTGTTAATTGGCAGGTTAAACTTTTATGGGTTTCTGGTACCCTGGCGATACATGACTATTAAAAATTGCAGGTGGTTCAGGGGAAAGGGGGAGGTGAGTTCCTGTGCTAGTAATATATCATAAAACTATATATTTCATGTGCCTGTTGTGAAAGTGGAGACTTTAATACTTTTTCACAATATAAGCTGATTAAAGAATCTTTATGGATCTCATTAACTAAAGTTTTTCTCTGTGAACATTGAAAAATGTAATGCTTATGGATAAGACCAGCAAAAATAATTAGCCTCTGTGGTACCTCCTTTGGTTTAACAAAAGCAATGTGGTATCAAATGTGCTTATTTGCTCTGAGTTAAAGTTTGCTCTTTTACACAAAATTCTGTCAATAATTTGGCCATTTTCCTTAATACTGGCATGATCAAGCATAGGAAGTGAAAGGGTAGGATTGTTGCATGCTCCAACTACAGTAAAAAGCTACAACATGTTTCACAGAGTCACAAAATCATGAAACTGTTGAGTTTGGAAAGAATCTCTGGACATCATATATTCTCACCTCCTTGCTCAGAGCAGGGCTGGCTACCACAGGTTGGTCTGGGCCAAGTCCAGTTAAGGTTTTGTATATGTTGAGAAATGGGGACTTAATAACTTCTGTGGGGCACCATGTGCCAGTGTTTGACCACCCTCACAGGGAAAAAGTCGTATCTTTAACTGGAACTTCTGTACTTAATTTGTGCCCATTGCCTCTTGTCCTTTCGCTGGATACTACTGAGAAGAGTCTATCTCTGTCTTCTTTACAACACCATCCCTGCATTTGTAGACATTCATGTTTCCCCTGAGCTGTCTCACTTCCAGGCTGAACAGTCCCAGCTCTCTCAGTCTCTCATATGAGAGGCTCCAGTCCCTTTGCAAACCTTTGCTGGACTTACTCCAGTGTGCCCCCTCTCTCCCATACTGAGGAGTTTTCTTTAACCCCAAACCACATGTGTCTCACCAATATGGCGCAGAGTGAAAGGATCACCTCCCTCAACATTGTCCAGCTCCCTCAGAGATCCTGGGTGCTTCCTATCAGGTCTTATGGTTATGTTTGGCCTTTCCCTAACCTCATCCTCATCTAGGGATGGTTGGTCTTTCCCGATGGTCTCAGTGGCCCTTGTCTCCTGAACTCCACAATGTCATGGTCACAGCAGCCAAGGCTGCCCACGACCTTCGCCTTCCTGGCCAGTTCCTTGTTTCTAAGTATGAGGTCCAGCAGGGACCACCAGTGCCTCCAGAAGCCTCCTGGGTTGCTTGTGCTCTGCTGTCCTTTCAGCACGCAACAAGTGGTTGAAGTCCTCCTCCTACTTGAGGATCAAGGCATTTGAATTTGAGGTTTTTCCAGTTGTCCAAAGAAGACCTTATTTACTTCTTCAGCTGATGATTTTAGAACCTATTTTGTCCTGCTTTGAATGAGCCTTAATGCCTCATTCAGCTTTGTAATTCAGATTTTACATCAATTGCAGTGTTAATGAAGGATAAGAATAGTGAATAGCATTTGCAATGACCTTACTGGACCTCTTCTAAACAAAATGCTGCTTCTTAATATTGTTTAATAGCAGTGGCTTCCCATTAAAAGATAGTTTTGTGTCTGTTGCATGGTATTAATTCATTTAATGTTACATTCAGTCAGATCTATTGATTTTAATTAAGATAGAACAAAGGTATGCTGTTTTTTTCCACTCATGATTTTATCTTATCTAGTATTTGAGTGGTAGGTTTCATCCTCATCAACGATAAATATCCTTAGAGATATTTCCTCAATTACATAGCATAAATATTCAGTGGGAAATATCTCACATGTTTTTCTTGAGTATTGGTTTTGTTGTTTTCTAATAATAATTTTGTTCTTGGTGGCAAGACCAACAGGAGGCTTGTTTGGAATTGTTCACAAAGGGCACAATGTTCTTGCTAACATGAGCCCGACTTCAGGGAACAGATAGGCAAAGACTGATGAGGTTTGGATTTTTAGAATGTTCTTGTTCTGTTGTGTTAGTCCTGGGGCTGCACAGCCTCTTTTGCAGAACACAGGATGATGTTTCCACTTGTGAAGAGGTGCACCAGAATGCAAGACACAGCTTTGAGTCTTGAAACTCCTCTGTCAGGGCTGTTCTGAGCCCCACTAATCAAAAATTAATTGATTTCTGAAACTCAGGGCAGGATTTCCCCAAACTTTTTCACTGAGATGCTTTGGCCTTCTTGATGTCCCTTCAGGGCTTTTTGGGACCAGAAGTATCCCAGGTTGTCTGGCAGAAAGAAATTCAGTTGAGAAGCATCAGTGTTTGGTTTTGTCTCTTCCAATAGGGAAGATGTTTTCAAAGTCAGGAAAAGTGTTTCACGTGTATAGATAAGCATACATATACATCAGGACAGCCTTTTTAATAAAAAATCATGAGATTTTTACATGTATTTCTGTCTCCTCTCCCTAATTACATTGAAATAAACACCCACAATCCTGACATGAAAACTTGAAATCCTGGTTGTTGTTTGTACACATCACTCTGCCTGCCATAATTTTTATGAATTAATTCACTTTTCTGATCCCACTAGAGATAGTATCACAGGAAGTTTCTTACTGGGAAAACTCCTCATGTCAGTGGTCAACTGTGAAATTCAGTCCATTTCTTTTTGTCTTTACTGAAATTCTGATGATGAATATTGGAAACAACTAGGCAGTAACCTGGAATGTGAAGCATAGCAATTCCAGAATGAAATAAAAATATGCTGATAGAAATATAAAAATGTTTTGGTTATATAAAAGATCTTGATTTTTCTCTTCTTTTCAAAGTTTTTATTATTACAAATGCAGCAAGGACTTAAGCTGAATGTCTCCAAATACCCTTTGAAAACAAAAAAGAATGGATCATTGATGTTTAACAAATAGCTTTATTTATAAAGCATAGCTTTTCTCTCATACAATTCAAATGCAAGATTAATATCCTACTTTCATCATTTCAATGTTGCTTCATAATTTAAAATTCAATAGCTACAAACAAAAAAGCAAAAAATTGCTTGAAATATATCTGTGAGCTGTCACTGTACTGGAGGAAGAGTTCTTGTGTTAGTAAAGAATGTATACAAAAGACATCTACATGTTATTTCTTGTTCTGTGATCTTTAGGAAAGCAAGTGCAAGGAATATGACTAAAAAAATATAAAGATTTAAGGAAACCAACATCTCAATGTAGAATAATATGCTTGTGAAACACCATCAAGATACAAAAATACAAAGAATTATCTTCTTGAAACAAAAAGATTAATTGCAAGGATGACCCTAAAGGTATGTGTTTCTTCATGCAAATAGAAATTTGAGCATAATGCTTTTCCTTCAGTAAGAAATTTTATACTTTTCACAGCATGAAAATAAGAACAACTCCCAATCCTAGATGAATGGGTTCCAGAAATGTCAAAGCATGCCACCAACAAAGCACTGGCTTTCCACAGACAGAAAGAATAAAATGGCTATTCAAAAACTAGACATTCCTCATCTATATATAATACTAGAAAATAGAGTACCACTTTCACATTTATTTCATAGGGCCTCATTCCAGAAAATACTTCCATAAACAGAACTCAAAGGCACTGCTTATATGTATAAAGGTGCTTATGCGTGTTTCCAAGAATTGTATTTGCTATCTCTGTATTTGGAAAGTTACAAGAGTTTAATTTATTCCATTTTGAATTGTTATTATAAAAACCATGCAAATACACCTAAAGCTTGCCTGTCTTGATTAAATAATTATCAATTCAATTTTAGTTTTATAAAGGAACTTTAAAATAAGCATTACATTTATATTTTATTGAATCAATTTAAGTAATTATCAAACAAGTAAGAACTGAAAATGTGTTATCTTTGTTATTTGAGTTTCACCAGATTTAAGTTAAAAGACTTGGGGTTTTTTTCCTTCTTTGTAATTAGTTATTCCTTATAAGTCTAAGAGAAGTTGAGTAAAAGAAACATGTATTCCATGTACACTTGCTTTCACTTAATATATGTTGAAGTTAAAAGGCCTGTAAAAGAAATGTTGAGAATTTCAAATATGGCTGAAGTTGAAATGGAGTGATAGACCTAGGATGCTTATAAATGCTATTATTTGAGCTATAAAATTTCCTCCTTGAATGACAAATGGCTGCATAGAATATGAAGAATGAACACATTTGTATCTTGTTCTTTCAGTAATAGCTTTCAGCTTGTTGTCCTTCAGGTTGCTTTCAGTGGCAGCATTGTAATTTTAATAGCATGTAAAATCAGTCCTTCATTGCAAAAAAGCTCTTAGGCAAGTGCAATGACACCTGCCCATTACCAGTAATGAACACCAAGCAAATTTGTAATGAAAGAGTACTTCATCTGCTGTCACACATCAACAATCCTTGCTTGTTTCCTTGATTTGTTTTGCTGTCTAAATGTTCAGCATTGAGTCCTGAATGCTTTCGTTTCTTCATACCCATACAGAAATGACTCTTCTTATTTCATATCTTAGTGCTGTGAATTTAAATGTGTTGTGAACTAAGTTCTTGGCTCCTTTGTCAGGTTATTTTATTCTGTTCATAATGAACAGTGCCATTGCTACATGATGGGACTGCAATATCGGGAGACCAGGGGAAAAGTAATGACAACCTGGGACAGGGTTTTTTGTCTACTCTGTTGTGTCCTGTGATGCATGAGAGGTGTGTGCACAGCAGGTGTGTCTCCCTTTGTGCCTCACTTTGTACAGCTCTTTATCCATCCAAGGAGTAGGCAAATTTTTTGCTGTCCATGCTGCTCGCTACTTCTCCCTCTGCTTAAGTGCTGGAAATTGGAGGGTAGGGATTCTTCTCTTCTTTGAGAAATTAGAACAGGTATGACACAGGTGGCATGCAGCTCATCATTGGGGTAGGCTCAGTCTAAGTGAATTGGACATATATTCTTCATGTGTAACAGCTTTAACACTGGTCAGTTTTGGTTTTGATTAGAAAGCAGAATTTTTTCCTCTGAGTCAGAAGAATGAGTGAAAAAAGTGGCATTGAGATGCACAGAGCACAATTCATCTCGCATGACTTTATCCATCTAAAAATCTCCTCCAGGATAGTCTGCTATGTTTTCCATCACTACTCAGTTGAAATTGGTGGTCTGAATCACACTCTGAGGGTGCCCACCTCAGCTGCCTTTCTGCTGTCTTGTGGAAGCAGTCAGTGGGATTTATGATGACACTTTAAAATAGAAAGTGTATGTGTAATTCTCTGGTAATATCACTGTAACTGTTGTATTGTTATGCTTTCATCCCTTTAGCTTTCTGACAGTGCAAAGTTCTTTGTTACCAGCACAAGAGATAATAATATACTGACTCTTAGAGATCAGTGTTTAAATTCTATGCAATTCATTAATAAATACTGGCATTTCTATGAAAGAAAGGAAAGAAATTCCACACACTCACTGTAGCAGTGCTAGGTCCTTAATGAGGTTTTTTAAGCAGATTGGGCTGTAGTCTGCTGTGGAAAGCTGAAGGATCTTTGTTAGGGTGTGTTTTAAACAGAAGAATGCTTTGCAGGGACATGGCTGTGATGGAGGTCTCCTGAGTCTTAGGAGTCTCAAGACTTTCATAATAAACTCATGTCTGGCATTCCCATTTATATCTTTAGAAAACCACCCTTCAATTGCTGCCTGTATTTTAGTACCTCTAGGCAGTTATGTATAATATTATATGTTAGAATAAATGCTGGATAAAGCCATTGACATTCTGACAATCTTGTAAGAGGAGAGCTGTTAGGAAATTTAATATCCTCGCTCCAGAACAGGAAAAGTAATCTTCCAGGTTCCAGTAGATGGATGGCTGTATACCCTATTTTATTTTTCTACATTGAGCTCAACAGTCCTAACTGTCATTAATCATTTCAGAATATCTGCATTGCTATTTTTAGAAGCATAAAGAATTTCAGTATTATAACATGATATGTGCTAGAAAGAGGTCAAATAAATGGTCTGCAGTCGAGATTTGCTGCTAGAAATACATTGGTATAAATGTGAAAGTAACTTTATAGTGCAGAACTAGTGGGTGAGTATACAGAAATTTACTAAATTACAGATTTAAGCTACTGGAACATTTTTATTACTATTCCTGTTTAGTTTTGCAATCCAGTTACCTCAGAACACAGCAGTTTATTCAAAACAGGTATCTTGGATTTCACTTCTAAAACGTATTTTGATATTTTTTATGCATGTTTAAAACCCAGAGGCTCTGGGTGCTAAAAACAAATTATAGTCATTTTATGGCTTTCTCCCTTTCTGTCACCTACTATAAGACTGCATATTGTGTCAGATCACCAAATGGAGGCAGCTCTGATTATTGAGCAAGTCTGTGGGAACTGGTCTTTGCAGGAGCTCAACTGATGTCCCTCATTTGCATCCAGATGTGTACATTTCTTCAGAAATTAACATGAGCCAGAGATAAATTTAGAACTCTGGCTTTTATGAACTTACTCAAGAGTATAATGTGTGTAAAACACATTATATGTAATATGATGAGGCTAAGCATGTTCTTATGGTGTCTTAAGGCCAAGGTCAGTTCATTAAAAGCTGGAGCTTAACTTTGGGTATGAAGGCATCTTTGCAATGCAGAAGTTTACTGCAGAAAACCTGTTATTAACCACTGTTACGAGTTTACTAGGTCTCCATGTACTTTTTGTGCAGTTTAATGGTCAGCAAATACAAAAACATCTCCTGGAGGTAAAAAACATGCAGCCTAAATTTCTGCCCTGCTGACAGATATCTTTTTGGGCTTGGATCAGGTCAACTGCCCAGTTCTCTTATTTTAATCTAATTTTTTGTTCAGTACCAATCCTTCAGCTTCTATCACATTGCTATAAGAGGCAGTAGAGTCTTCTAGACTTACAGTGCCTTATACCTCTGTGAGTTGAACACACAATAAGATTTAGGAAAAAAAGGAGTCTGTGCATGTTATTACTATTTTTATCAACTATGGTAGCTAAGCATACAGATGCACCTATTTTCTTTAGTAAGTAAATCAAAGGCATTTTCTCCTTGAACACAGCACTTGAAGAGTCTGTGTCTTTTTGATGGTCTAATGAGAAGAGAACAATACTAAAAAAATGGCAGATATCCTTGCACATGGATATAGAGAAAGCTTTATCTTGTGTTGGGAGAACATTTTTTTGAGTAGCCTATATCCATAATGACTGTGTAAAATAAAAGTAAACTAAAAATACATCAATATACACTTGAGCTGTGATGCTGTTAGATGTTGTAAGTGAAAATGGCTTGGGATTGTGCTCAAATTCGGGGGCTGATCTAGGAATTGTTTTCCTGAATTATGGTATTTTGTTCTTTTGTGTTCTCACTAACGCAGTGTTTGATCACATTCCAGCTGCAGTTCTGGAAATGTTTTAGTTCTGCTGTAAAACGGAAACAAGGTGATAAATGTTTGGGACAATTAAATGATCTCAGGACTTGAAATCCTGACATAATAAAGTCAATAGCAGAACTTCCATTAACTGTAATGGGGCCAGGGGTCTGAATCATCATCTTGGGACTTTGATCAAGGTCATGGCATTTAACCCTGTTTTCATAGTATGTAAAGCTACCAAGAAGGAAGGTGATTCCTTGGCACTAATTGTTCAGAGCGCTGTTCAAATGCGCATAGCTTGGAAAAGTAACTTGTAGGCGTTTCAAGGATCAATCGAATTCTTTATATATGTCATGTTTTGAGATCTGCTGGAATGTCTCACAAGGGAAGAGACAGAAAGCTGTTCATTGTTTCCCATATTTTTAGCAGCCTATAGCTGTTATCATATGTATGCATTCACATAGAGAAATAGTACTTTAGATGTGAATGGATGTGTTGGTTTTTTTCTTTTCCCCCTGCTGTTATGTGATGTATTGCAGCTTTCAAGCTCAGATATTTTAAGTAGAAAAACGAAAGGGCATCACCAAACCCTACTGAAATGGCAAATCACATGCTCATAAACAGTTTAAGATGCTGGGAAGTTTAGTTCTAAAAACAATAGAAAAGCTCTTGCTATTCCCTCTGTTTACCACCCATGTCTCTATTTTAACTGTATGCTTTATGAATCTACAGATTATTGCCTTTATTGAAAAGTTTGCGTGCTATTCAAGATGACTTGTAAACTTGACTCAATCTTCCTAGCAAGGGAAACAGGAAATACCAGAGAACACTAGACTCAGTAAACCTATAAAATTTGAGAATGCAGGCCATTATTTCTAGAGACTTTTCACATAACACTTTGGGAAGCAATGACTAATTAGTTTTTGGCTTTAACAATAACAGTTTGAGGGGATTTTTGGTTTTGTTTTTATAGCTTTCATATTAGGTAGAGGAGGGAAAGTGACGCTGAATGATGAAATATTGGCAGTGTATACACTTGCTTCTCAGTAGGAGCTCAGCTCTTTGATCCCTAGTACAATTACATTCATTGCCCAAGTTTTATTGCCATGCCTGAGAGTTAACAAGCAGCCGCTATGCTCGTGACAGCATCCTAATAGATTTTTGTTCAATAGGTAATTGAATATTTAAAATTAATGTCTTAGATTCTCTGGATTCTTGGTAGTAATTAAATGTTCACAGCATTTTTTCTTGACTGCTTCACAGCAGTAAATAGAGTATTTATATTGATCTGATCTATCCAACACTTCAACAATTCTGCGTGTTAACTGCAGCTAGAGCAACACTTTAGTTAATTGTTCCCTTTTCCCTGTCTGAATACTCTGTTGAGTGTTATTCTTTGAATTCATAAAAAGGCAAAGTTCAACAGGCAGAAAACTCCACAGCTTCATAAAGAATATTTAAATTTGTACTCACTTTGGTTTCTTTCTGTAAGAATGGACTTCTTATCAAGTACTAATGAAATTTAAAAGTTGCAAATATGGTGGAGGTATATGTAAACTGCAGTTAATAATTTTCTTTTTTGTTTTTCACTGCTCTTATTCACTTATTCATTAGTGATCCTTCAAGATTTTAGCTGATATTTCAGCTAATTGTAGGATATATTCTATGGATAGCTTTCTGAAATGGAGCAGGGGAAGTTGCTATTATCCAACGATTAGAACAGATGACTGGAAATCAGAATGACCTGATTTCATTTGCATTTTCTCCTATTTTGCTAAGTGGCCCTGAAAAAATTACTATACCCATACGTGCTCTAAGTCTTTTCAGTTAGCCTTTTATCTTTTCTTTTTTGAATTAGGGTCTGACCTTTAATATGTGAACGGTATCTTAGCTACCACTAGTCAGACCAGTACACACTACGGCAGTCAGTCAATATGCAGTATATTTTTTTAAATAAAGCTTTACATCCCAGAATACATGAAAAAGTTTTCATGGTTTTCATTTCTATTACAAACTTGTAATGGGATAATGTAAAAACATGGACATGAGCTAAAATATAAATAATTGCCCATGAACCTGAAGAGTTTTATCTGCCAAGTAAATTATGTAATGTCATAAAGAATAAGGTGCTAGAATTTATTCTACTAGCTACAGCTTGTGCTTTGAGTAGAAATGCAAAGAACTACCTGCATGACAGAAGATTTTCATAGCATCCCAAACCAAGAACACTTCGTTGTTTCCAGGTTCAATAGGCCTCACTGGAATAAACTTCTTTGCAGATGGTTTTCATTTTCAGGGTAGTCTGATAGGTTGTGTCCTCCAAATCATCCCAGCATGGTTATCATACCTTTTGGGGAAGAAAAATAAAACTAATTTGCATATGGCTGTATTGAAGAAATGCACTTCCTATTAAAAAGCTAAATCAAGCTAAACCAAGACTGAGCAATAGTCCATATGTTCTATTTGATCAAGATTTGTTTGATCAGTTGACAACAAGAGATTTAAGGAAGGCAATTAGCATCAAGACAAACTCCTTTCTCCCAGATTAAAGAAAGCAATTGCGTAATGTCAGGTTTCTTTGTGTTTTGATTAGAGGAAAATGATTGCTTGATTATGACAATGGAATTATAAAAGATGAAAAAAGGCCTCTGATAGCATTTTCTCTACTGTGCCCTAACAGACCTGCATTTTGGCAAGTGAGGAGGATCACTTCATGATATTGAATATAAGAAAGGTCTCAAAAGGCACAAGAAAATGTGGGCTCTGGCTAATTAGCTGAGTCCATTTAAACCTGGGTAGGTTCAAAAGTAGTTTCTGATCAGTACGTAAGTCAGTGACTTCACCGCTGTGTTAGACAGTGTATTAGAAACTGCTGTATTAGAGCAGAGCCTGCCAGGTGTGGGTGCCCTAAATCGGTGGTGCCTAATCTCTGGTCACTTGCAGAACTGCAGTACATGGGTAATGGGCTCAGACTATTTACAGTTTCCTCTTCCTGTTGGCTTTGATTTTAAGGTCTTGATTTTCTACAAACAGATTTAATCAATTTCTCAGTCAAGATGTTGTCCATATAGTGTGACTAAATGGAATGACTGAGTTGTGCAAAATTCCCTGACGGTAGCACTGGGGCAGGCCTTATAAAAATTAATGTGTTCAGATTCAGTGATCGAGACCTGCCTTATATTTATTTCATTCCCATTTTAAGATAAATACTTGGAGTGCAGCCCAAGTAATCTTTGTAACAATGACTAATCTGGTAATGCTGTTACAAATTGCAAGTGATTTTGAAATATTTTATGAAGTTTGATAGTCACATGTCATAGAAACAGAAATAACAGTTTTTGGTGATGAAACATTTTCTGATTTAAGATACTGTCAAAACGGTGTTCTGTGGGTAACAGCAGAGGTAACTGAGTAAGTAATTAAACAAAGTAATGCCTGTTTAGATGCATATTGAGGGAGAAAATGATTTTAAAAGCATTAGTTATTTAAAGATTCCTCTGTCTGATTTTATCTTTGTAATTTGTCTGTAGAATTATAGGAGCGAGAGAACAGGATACTTGAAAACTAAATATTTTTCTGAACTCCTTTATGTTTGTCAGGAGGAGATATCTCCAGTCCTGAGAGCATGTCTGTCTTGTAATTCAAAACCTAAATGGTTGAGTTTAGTCTCTGGATGTTGTCTAAAAACCCCCTTCCTGTTTGCTGCATAAACTTACTGAAATGCAGTATGTTACTATGAAACCTATACATCTAGAGCAGATTACTTTGGAAACTAGTGGGGTATTTATTTTTCTGGAAGGATAGAGGTAAAGCTGATGTGATGGAAATGACTGACTCCCTCATTCTGAAACCTCAGACCAGTTTGTACTAATTCACTGATGGGTGTGCCTAAACACATCAATAAGGCTAAAATAGACAGAGGCATCTAATGACGCATGCTGGGCTGGGGATAATGGACTAGCAGAGGGGTTTACTGAGGATCTGTTCCACTGGGAACAGAGCCTTTATATCCTAATTAGAGCCCCATAAGCCTCCATTTAGTACTGGAAATCCAGTATCAGGTTTACTGAGCTGATTTTAATTAAAACTGATGTTAGCCTCAACTTCATGTGGGTTTCTGACCAAAATAAACCTGTGTAAGGAATGTGTGTGTGCGTATCTACATGTGTACATACATGCGTGTCTGTTGGAGTGTAGTTGTGCATGTGTTTATATTCTGTTGTGTTGAAATATTCTGTAATTAAGAACAGATCATCCCTGTTTTTAAACTAGGAATTGTCTGACTTTGAAGGAAATACTGACAAGTTATTTTTATTTCTATGTTATCACCTGTCATGTTGAATCTAATAGCAGGTGAGGGCTCTGTGACCCTTATACTGGGAGAGGTGGGAGGGACGTTTGTGCTTCCCTGGTCTATAAATAACCATCTTTGTGTAACCATTGCAGCACCAGGTGTCATGTTGTAGATGAATAAAACACTACTCCTACATATAAACAGGACTGTAATATCTGAACAAAGGAAATTGGGTTTGGGATATTTTTTAGCTTGATTTTAGAAACCTGGTGTATCAACACAGATTAAAAAAAAAAGAGTGCACTATAAAATCTGAGGGAAGACAGCCACTTTCTAATTTCTGGTTAGGTAGAATAGGAAATTCTTAATTAGAAAACATATTACATATATATTTCAGTATTTAAAGTGTGTGTGTGTGTGTGTGAGAGATACCCATATGGAACTGGAAGAAAAGAACAGAGAGAAAAAGAGTGGTAAAATAGTGCCATGCTGAAATGGATGAGTTAGACTGCAGTTAGATTGCCTGTATAGCCTTAATTTTCCTCCTTTTCTTTTGTGCATAGCCATTTCACTTTCATTATCGTGACTCTTTTTTCTTCCCTTTCAGCATGTGGCTTGTTTGGTAATACTTGATAGATGGTCTAGCTGTATAGGTTGTTCTGTAAAGATGTCTTATTCTTTCTTTTTTGGGCAAAGCTCTGACTTTATTTCCCACCTGCCCTTCAATCCTGCACTGGATACAGAATTTTGTGTGTTTTCTAGCATTTTTGATAATGGCTATTGACTATTTCATTTCAATTTTCACAGATTTTTTTTTTTCTCATAATGGCCTTAAAAGATGAGTTAATTTATTTTTTGTTATTTTATAGCTAGACAACTCAAACTCAGGGCACTGCTGGTGAGTTACTCTGACTAGTTCTGGTTGAGCTAGGTAGTCTATCAAATGCTGTATAATAAGGTGTTCTGCTTTGTGCTTCTGCTTCCCAAATTGGCCTGAGTGAAGAACTGTGGTTGTGCTATATTAAGACAGTATATCTCTGACTTGCAGAGCATTCTGCTGCTCAGACATCTCCTCAGAGGTTATCTAAAATAGCAATATAGCTACCCAGCTTGAAAAATTCTGCTTCTCAGAGTATTCAGTATCACTATATACTGGATCAGATCCATTCCACTTCAATTGCAAATATCTCTTTCATCAGAAAATCAACACTTAAACCCCAGGCAAATCATACCAGGACATTCAGTTAGAAAACAGCAAAAACACAGGTGCCACTTGGGATAAATTTGGCTTAATCTGTGTTCCAGAGAGGTCCCATGAAGTTAAAGCTGCCTGCTTGTGCTGTCCAACTCCTGGGCTCTGGCAGCAGCATCCAGGGCACACAGACTCTACCGTCTTAGGGGGAGGCAGGAGTCCTGGCACAGGTTCCTGAGGAGCAGGGAGCTCTGTAATGGGCTTCTCCCAGTCACCCAGTAAGAAATACTGAGGTTAGATGTGCAATAACTGTTCCTCTCTGCTGCATTAGCTGCTTACTTGAGAGTTCAAAAGCCTTCCTTTATCCACTGGGCAACCACGACACTGAGGTAGATGTCCAGGCTTTGTCCTTCACATAATTGAGGAGAATCTTGGTATTTCAAAGGAGAACCATGGGTAAACAGAGTGGCAGCTTTCCTAGGGAAACATGAGCTCCCTTCCTGCAAGCAACCTAAATAATAAACCTAGTGGAAACCCCAACAATTAACAGCTCAAAGGCAGAGCTGGTAGTTACTCCATTCTTGCTGTGTGTTAATGGTTATGCAAACAGCTGGCTTAAACCACCTTTAATTTACTCTAAGGGTAAGCTTCCTCTCTGTTGGAGTGGAGGTAAGGTTCTGGTGGTGCCACCACCTGAGAGACAGCTGGCAACAGAGAGAGGAGCTGGGCTGTTGATTATCACCTCTTAGCTGGAGACTGCTGCACATCACATCAGATTTTCACTCTACTCTGTGTCATGCCAGCGTAATGACAGATCATTTTTTCTTTTGTGCTCCAGAGAGGGAAGTTCTTACAGCGTGCTCCAGGCAGCAAATGGCACCATGCAAACAGCATGGGAGAGGCTCACTAGGCTGTGGGCACAGGCTTGGCCCAACAACCTGTGTCAACATGCCTTTAGTCTGTCATAAAGGGAAAATGTCTCACATGGAAGCTGCAGGGTGCTGACCCATAGCTCTCATCTTCCTGGGCACTTCAGGAATCATTGCTCAATCACTTTAGCAAGAACTGTGTACAAGGGGAAGGAGAGAATTCAGGTCTCGGGAAGTGTTCAGCTTCTGTAATCAAGAGGAAGTCTTTTCTTGCAGTTTCTTTCCTCATTCACACAAAACTTGCTAACTTAGTAAAAACACAAGGAAGTATTCCTTCAGGTGACAGTCTCCAAGCTGAGCATGCATAATGTTGACTTTGGAAAAGAAAAGTAGTGTCTGGCACAATGCTCTGGCTTTTGACTCCCTAAATCCCGCCAGGGCCTGTGTTAATTTATCCATGCTGAACTCCATTTGACAGTCAGTAGCCAGTAGCCCATAGACATTCGTATGGTCTGGTTCACATTTCTGGCAGAAATTTCTGGCAGCATTGCCAAATAGTAAGCCCAAGGAGAGTCTCAGTCAGCCATGAGCTAGGTGGGCTTTCTTCAGATAACAGAAACAGTGAAAAATACACGTTGGAAGTGACCTCTAGAGGTCTTCTCTGCCAATATCCTTCTTACAGCAGGTCTACCTTAGTATATGATCAACAAAAAATTGTCTTATTAGTACAAAGAAAGTGATTTTTCTCACAATATTTAAATGGTGTTCCTCAGATCCACCGTTCAACAAAAGATTGATTAGGTGGGAACAGAAAAGACATTTCTCTGGTCAAGTAATATCTTCTCTGGCAAGTTTTGTTATCTATTTCCAAGACTGTGGGGATGTGGATTATAAAATAGTAAAAGTGTTGGTGATAGGGATTTTATCTGGGCAAAACAATTTTTCCTTTTGTCCAGATTTCCTCTTCAAAAGAGCTGTCTTAGCTGGCTCAGTTGTTTTCTTTGCATTTTGCTCCCACTTACCTTGAAAATTATGGGAGGCAAACAGCCTAGGTAAAGAACAGCTAAGTTATTTTTCAACTGTGAGGAGCCAAGTACAGGGTAATATAATGAAACCATTGCATAACCTGAATTGTAGGTTCTTCACTTGCTCTGTCCCTATTCTGGAATGTGCAAAATCATGGTTTAATTGGACTTTTAGTCAGTCTCTGGTAAAGTCATTGGGAGCTGAAGGGGCTGACGCCTCTTTGTTGATATGGGATCAGTTCTGAAATGGTTCAAGAAAAACAAATCTGTTTTGATTTACAGCAAGCTACATCATGCCTGTAAAAATGATCCTGAAATGTATTGCTCAAAATGCGTTTTCACATGACACCAGCATGTACAGACTTTTTTACAGGGAGCTGCAAGGCATATGGGTTGTATGAAACTCTCATACTCTGAAATTTGCTTTTGACACTTGTTTTAAAAACACAGAGGAACATAATGTAACAGTCTGGACTCCATTACAAATTGATACATCTTGGGTAACTTTATGAACTACATTAGACTAACTGGCTATATATTGTAAAAAAGGCTAGCATTTGGACTAATAACTTTAATGGTCATTTATTGAAAGGCCTGGAAGAATTTTATTTATGTGATATGGAATGCTGACCTAACTGCTACATCCAAGATCAAAGCTTGCTTGCTGTGCTAGATCAACCTGATAACAGTACAGTATTTTTTATTATTATTAGATTATACATCCAGTTTATTTTACATAGTAATAACAATGTTTCCTTGTGGTAGATTTCAAATGTTATAGTATGTTATGTTGGGGTTTATATTGTAGGGCTCCAGCAGATGGCAGAGGAGAATAGGTGGAGATCTCAGGTACCCTGTTAAATTAGTACAAGAAAATAAATTTTATTTGAGCTTCAGCAAACCTGCCAGTTTACCTTCATTTCACTCAAGTGGAACTAGTGTGTAGGGTTTATGGGGGCTCACATGCCCTTCATGGTTATTGGACCTTAGTTTGTGAAAATAAAACATACTGTAATAGAGGTTGCCTATTTGGGATCTGGAAAGATTACAAAGGTCTTTTTTCTCCTGTAAATTTCAGTCATTGATTTTAGATTCAGCACCTGAAGGAAAAATAGCCTATGGGGACAGTCCTGCTCTCTAACTTAAAAATATTTCATAAAAGAGGCATAAACATAAGGGGCTCTGATGTTTGTAGGTAGGAGCCAAGGCCTGTCTCTGTTCTCATTTAAATCACAGTAAACCCCAAATAATAAAACTGACATAGCCCATATGCATTATTAAGAGACTCCATTTGGTCAAGATTCCCTGTCTAATCCCATAGAACACTCAATAAAGCAGCTGTAGAAATCTCTAGGTAAGTAAGAAATTGCCACGTAAATTAATAACCCATACTCAGCCCTGGGTAAAGCTTAGCAAAAGCAAAGTATTTTTCCCCTTATGAAATGGGTTTGTAACATGCTCTGTGCTCACCTGAATGAGAGCTACAAAACTCTCACCTATACAAAGAACAGCACAGAAAGAAGTGTGAACATACAGCTTATGAATTGTGGTCTAAACTCCCTGGAATTTAGCATGAGGAGACATGAAAAAAAGGAAAACATGGAGGGAAAACAAAAAATATTGCTACAATCACTATTTTTCTGGAAGAAACATTTGTCACATTGTCAGTGAGGTAAGAGAACCCATATTAGGTCATGCTGGTATGAGAATTTACAGCCTCAGTGCATCCCCTGATATATCTCCACTTTCTCGCTGAACTTCCTCCAAATTAAATATAAATGGTTCTGGATCTCCTGTGATCTCTTTTGCAAAGCAACATCTGTGGCTGCAGCAGAGTTTTTCTGGAGGACACTCCCTGCCCAGAGAAGTTACTTTATTCATCAGCTTGACAGCTAAGTTAGCAAGTTTGTCCTTGGGAAATTCTGTGCTACTTTAAGAAGAGAACAACAGAGCAACTCTGGTGAATTCTTTCAGGGACCGTGAACAGCCATACTTAAATAAGAAGCACTGTTCAGGAGAACAGAATTCCACACCACCACTCCACCATCCCCCCCATCAAGAGCTGAAATTAATTTTATCAATTTATGCTATTAGTAGGATCTTTGAAATAAGTTGTAACTTTAATGAACAAGCAGGGGACTTTTTCTGGTACATGCTGCACAAACAAGGCAGTGCTTGCCTTGCTTACTGATGTGATAGTAGCCTTAGTTGATGGTTGGGAATTCCTGGCAATGTTTATCTGAAGAAATTGTTGTGCTGCTGGTCACCATATAGTGAAAAAAATATATGCATAAACGAAGAATTTATTTGAAGGAACTACAGCTGCCACTTTCCTCAAGAACGTAATACCTCAGTTAAATTATTTCAAGTCTTTATTTTCTCTGTTAACTCTGATGAACTCGATAGTCCTTAGTAAAACCATTTGTGAGGAACTTTGTTGCATATTCTCGATGAAGAATTGCTGTCTAGCCACTGCGGGTTGCCAGATGTTTGTCAGAGATCCTTTGGACAGTAGATATCTTGTCAGCCCTTCCTGTACTGCGCTAAAGATCTGTCTGTCTTATATCTGCTCCTATATCTAATCTTCATTCATGTTTCAGTCTGAGCAATCAAATAATTTTTCATGTGAGTAAATGAAATTAAATGGAACTGTGACTAGGTAATTTCACCATTACCACATTTTCCTACATCTTTTGCAATGTCTTAGTATCAAGGGAAGCCTCTGAAAGTTTTAACTTTCATGTATTTTTGTGGTATTATTGACTAGGACTTTGAAAAATGTGAGTTCACTTTACAGTTACATGCCTTATGTCTTAGAACATAGATCCTAAACCCACAGTTTCTCAGTCCCTCTCAGAATTCAGTCCACAGCAAACAATGAAAAAATTCCTGAATTCTACGCGAGAGTTTTGCACATTATAGGAGAACATAATAATGGATTAGTAATGGAATGCTTGCCAGTGTTGCTGAGCATACCTGTTAAACAGAAATTTGTAGCTGCAACAAAACGAATTTTTGGAAGACAATAATCATGTCAGAGCCAGCAGATAACATACTTAATTCTAATCAGCTTTTACTAATCACGGAAGGTAAAATTAGTTATTAGTATGGAATCACAACCTTCCTTAAGCAGCAGTCTAAATCTAATTACCGTAAGTTACTTTACTTTCCACTTAATACTTTATTGTTGTCCACAAAGGTTTTGGTGAACCAGAGGCTATTTATACCTGAGCTGATGATGTGCTGTCGTTTTCTTCAGCATATCTGTACAATTGATGTGGAGTGATCAGATACTCATTCAGATACTGACTTTGCAGCTGAAAAGTCCGTGCGTGACTCACTAGAGTGAAGTCTGGTATTTTGATTAATCATTTGATGTATTTTGAAGTTGGTTTCAAATTTGTGTAAACTGGCATGACTTCATGACCCTCCAGATTCATTGGAACTCATATCGACATTTGTAGAAAAAGAGGATTAAGCAAGAACGGAAGAAAAATAATTTATTATTAAAGTAGCTTTTTTTTAATATAACCTAGTTTTATTTTAGCAATGTATTTAATTTTTAAAATATTAAGGTGCCACAGGTTAAGAGAGTATGTCAACTTCTACCAGGTTCCTGTTGTCTTAAATAATAATATGACTGTGGAGTCTTTAGAAGAGTAGAACTGAAATCAGTGGGAATAGAATTAGACCAGTGCTGAAGGCTTCCAAAAATTCTGTCCTAAAAATACTCATGATGTCTTATAAATTCATTCTTGTGGTGAGGTCATACGTTTGAGCTTGAACTCACCGCTCAATGCCTTTTGCTCTCTAACTTGGGAGTATTGGAGGGTTCAAAGAAGAGGCTGGCGGATGGAGCTGCTGATCTCCACTACACACACAGACTCGGGGTGGGTGGAGAAGCCACTGTACCTGCAGTGTAGAGACTCCAGTGTGAAAGGCCTGGGACCCTGGGCTGTGCTGTCCCTGCCAGCATCTGGTGCTCAGCTGTAGTCATGAGGACAGCTGTGCTATGTTGGGTGCTCCAGCATGTGTTGGACTCCAAGTGGCATCCAAAGCCTGCAATCCTAGCGAGTGGAATACAAATAGACAGATCTGCTGCCAGTTCTATGTTGGGGATAGAGACCAGCTCCAGGCCTTTTAGCTGTGGTGACTCTGGAGCAACATCAAGATCTCCAGTGTGTGACAGAGCTGTGGCCTTGCATAACTCTGCTCCTGGCACATTTGGACACAGGTTCAGTTCGGACTCTGATGGGTGGTTAGGCCTAGGGACATGACAACAGTACTGAGGTTTTCAGTTTTCTCCTACGTTTCATCTCATCTATGTCCCTTTAAAACAACTTTGTATGGATTTGTAGTCCTGGCAGCTAGTGCACAATTTATTCCTAGATGTTGCAGTGCTATAAAATGAACAGATCAAACCAATTTTCCATCTCTTAGGATGACTATAGTAAATATTTGCTGCAAAAAACCTAGAAAGAAATATAAACTTTAAAAAACCCCTCGTTTTCTCTCCCCCAAATGGTACTGTGTATAGAAGTTCCAAAACGATTTTTCTTTTTTTTCCATTTTTTTGGGTTTTATTTTGTGGTTTCTTTTTTTCCTTCCAAAAAGCGATTTGTACTTTATATTTGAAAACTATTGGTGCCAGCACTTCTATAATTGAAGGTTAATATTGCTCATAAGTTGTGAGAACAGATTCCCTACATCAGTTCAGAAAAATGCCTAGCTTTCCTCCTCCAGTCTTTATGTACTTTTACATGAAGTTGTGTTATTGTAAGACAGTGAACTCTGCTCCCCACACATAGTTTATGAAAGCATGCTTCAACCCAGCTCAGGGAAACAGATTATCCATGTGACAATTTCCTCACTGAAGTGCCAAGGCTCTGGTTTTAGGTTTCTGGAGTAAAACCTGTGTTTAAACCTGAACTTAGCGTGAATTTAAACCTCTGAGAGATGGTTCCATTTGACTCAAGATGGTTTCGATTTAACTGATGCCCATCCTGCCCATGTGTGCTCTACAGGATACTGTGCTGGTTGAAGGTCACTTTATCTGTGCCAGAAGCCTGTTATTTTTCATTTGGGGATTATTATTTCCAAAACTTTGCCAGAATAAGGACTTTTGCAACTGCTACACTGAAGGCAAAAGCATCTAAGACACTCCAGTAGATCTTCTGACTGGTATTCTCCTCAAATTAAAATACCTTCTGCTAGCATAGTTGTGCAGGTGGTGGACACCAGCTGCTGGATTGCAGTGGGAGCACTGACACATCAAACCAGAAGGAACTACATGTGGAGTAGGTAGTCTATTCACAGTTTGAATTTATTAGCTATGTATTTGAATTCACCAAAATAGGCTGCTTAAATAAACCTGTCTATGGTTGACCTACCATCATAAATTACTTACAAAATAAAGTATAAAACCCATGAACTTGTAAGTGTAGATCTCAGTCTTGCACTGAAGGGTTTAGGTGATTTCCTGACTCACAGAAGGCACCACCAAAAAATGGAGGACCTCAGTGTGAGAACAAAGGACCATTCACGCATGGCATGTCTCAGTAAGTTCTGACTTCTCCACAGAAGTTTTATTTTTCCCATTTTTGAAAAAAAGCATTGTCAGCTACAGCAGGTTTCCAGTAGTGTGTCCAGTCAGGTTCTGAATATCTCCACAGATGGAGAATACAGCAGCTGTCTTGCCAAACTGTTCTAGTGTTTGATAACCTTCACAGTGTATGAGGGATATTTTCTTCATATTTGTAGGCAGAATTGGCTGTACTTCAAGATGTGCTCATTGCCTCTTGTCCTTTCAGTAAGCACCACTGAGAAGACTCTGTCTCCTTCTTTGCTAAGGTATTTATACACATTCATAAGATCTCTCTAAGCATTCTTGTTCTCCAGACTAAACATTCCCAGCTCTCTTAGCCTCTTTTCAAATGACAGATGTTCTACTATGTGACCCAAACTGTACTTGTAGATAGCAGACAGTCCTTTTTAATCAGCTACTAGATAATACGGTTTTACCTAAACTCTGCTTAAAAGAACTTGCTATTTAAAACTATTTAATTCAGTCAAAATACACCACATTCTTTGAAGAGTGGAAGAGTCCCAAAGCTATTATTTCTGTCAGGGTTTTTGTTTGGTTTTGATTTTTTTTCCTATTTTTTATTTGCTTATTATTTCATTTAGCTTTACCTGTTGGTAAAAGTCTACACTGAATGGGAGGAAATTGTACCTCTTTGCAGATCCTCACCCTTCATTCCTGGAGAAGTATGAGAGAATCTTTCATTACTCAGCTCTGACCTCATAGTCCGGTTAAGGAAACACATGAGAGATGATGAGGCTGTATTGCTCCCAGAATAAAAGTCATGAGTCAGTCCCCAAAACTCAGTAAGCTCAGAAACTATTTACTGAATAATTATATGTTGTTTGAGTATCTTTAGGACTGTCCTATGTTTGCCTTCTTTTTTTAGGCTGAAGATTTATGTCATGTTCTCAATCGTTCATTTTAACTTGTGAGATAAAAGTAATTGTACCTATAACAAACAATATTTTTAAGCATTTCATTTTTCATTTACATGTATTTATATATACATATATATGTATATATACATGTATGTGCACATGAGAAAGTAAATTCTTAACTAAAGTTCTAACTGTTCAATTCAGGTATGTAGGGAAAAAGAGAGATAGTGTACAAGGAATCTGTGATAAGCTTGTATGACATATTAAGTACTGTATGATGTATGCAATTCCATCAACCAAAAGATGGAATAGCCAGATGTAATTGTTTTGAGATTATTTGCAATGGCATATTTTGTGGAAATTGTCTGTCTCATCTTTAGGTTCAGTAATGCATTAAGTGCAACTTTGTGGACTTTATTCTTTGAGAATAGTTTTGTTCACTTTCATGTTTCTTGGCTTTGATTATATACTGGTATATGAGGCATAGTTTATTCCTCCAAACTCACTAGTACAACTCTAAGCAGAAAGAAAGTAAATGGTTTCTCTGTCATAATCTGCATTTGTATCTCCTTATCTCACCTCAGAATATTAGAAAGCAACAAAGAAATGCAGAGTAGAGAGGTAATTATTTACTAATGCCCTGTAGAAATTCAACAAGGCCATAAATTACATTCAAAGGATTACAAAGGGTTTTTTTTTTATTTGGTTTTTTTATTTTTTTTTGGTCTTTAATATTTTCCCTGTAATTCTTTTGCAGCAGGTGTGAGCTTGCTTGCTACCAGGCAACTACTTTTCCACCTAGAATGTAAATACATGATTCATTGTCCCTATGGAGCCTCAAGTATAGGTCTTTAATAGTATCACAGTTAATTATTAGTATAGTGTTATGGTGACATATTTTTCATTTTGTTGGTTAGGGATGCTATTAAATGAATGGGGATGGCTCACTTAGCAAATCTTGTTAAATGTTAATACTTTGTCTTAAGGCACAGCTTATCTGAAAGGTGACATTACACACACTTCATTCAGATTACATTAGATTTATTACACTTGTGAGGTTTTGAAATTCCAAAAAGAAATTTGAAATTCCAAAAGAATCAAACCTATTTACATACAGATTGAACAAACTACCAAGTATTTCAGACAAAAAAAAAGCATATTCCTTTCTTTATTTTTCTTGATTTACATATATGCATACATATATGTATTTTTTTTTAAGAGTTTCCATTTTTATCACACTGTGTTAAATACTAGGTCATCAGACCAAATACTGTTTTTTTAGCATCTTCCTTCCCACCCTCTGGCCTGAGTGAGAGTGCCTGCACAGTCTTGTTCTGTGTGTTAGGCTGGAACTTCCATGAATTGTTTTTTGCAGTGATGGGGCATTTCAACCATAAGGCTCATATGTTATAGGTTTGGTTTTTTGTCTCTACCAGATATTGCTGCATGTAGACTTGTCCTCCTTGGGAGCAAGAAAATAGGGCAGGTGGGAGTGGACAGTCCCTAATGAACTAAGTAATCTATGGAAAGGTACTGGAAAGACCCCCTGGGATGGAGAGAGGCTGAGACATCTGTGCCCCCACCATGAAGAACTAGGTATCTTGTCTCCATGACTGGCTGTAAAAAGATGTGTAGATGAACTTGAAGGATACTTCTCTTCAATAAACGCATAAACTGTGGCTGTTTTCACTTAAGTGGCTTGATTTGGCATCTATAACATCCTTTTTCAGGGATGTCCATGGGTCTGATATCTAGTCTGTACAAAACTGCATCATTTTGCTTAATTCCAAGTGACTTTCTCTAAGTTCCTTTTTGATGACATTTAGCTCTTTTACTTGCACATATTGAACAATTGGTCACTTTTCACCATCTCTATATTAGTCATGAAGTTGAAGACCTTTATCATTTTATATCCTTGTTGCCCTTCTCTGAACATTTCCCAATTCTACTCTATTCTTTTTGAAATGAAGGCATTCAAACAGTACCAGGGGTCAAGGTAAGACATGGATTTATTCAGAGCTGTGATGATGCTTTCAATTTTGTTCCCTGTTCCTTTCCTAATACCATTTTCAATTACTTGATGTCTTTTTTCTGACTTCTACTCAGCACTCATCCAGATGTTTTCTTCTGGAACTATCTACAAACCTAATAGTTTCATATTTGAGTGGTTGTGATTGTAAGATGCCATTTTATATCTGAAGCCAGGTTCACTGTATTTAGGCACATCCCTTTACCTTCTTTGTGTTCATTTGCCATTTTATTGCCCTTTCAGTTTCAGAAGTCTCTTTTGCAGTCCTGCAGTTTGCTCATGTCTTTACCATTTCACCACTTCTGAGTGTTTCTGAGTGAGCCAGTGTTCAGTATACATGCAGAGTATTGATTAAGCCTCACTGCAATGGCTTTGTCTTCTCTGGATGCTGTTCTCCAATCCAGAACATTTACTAGGCCTGGAGTCTCTTTGTCAATCTTTTTAAGCCTCATGTATTTGAAGACAGAATTATTAAGTCCATTTTCTAGTTGATCCTTACACTTTTTAGTGTGGGATGAGTAGTTATTGTGTTCCTATATTTAATGTACTCCTCTCTATGATTTTCATCTGGACACAACTTCAGTTCTTTGAAGGATGTTTTTCAGTACTCAAGCTCTCCTTACCAGGTGAGATTCAAGAGTATTGTGTTTTCAGGTGGGTATTCTTCCATGTAATCTCTCTATAGCCTCTGAGGATTTAGTGCTTTCTAGTGTCTCATTTCTGTTTCAGCTGTTCTAATCCTTTAACATAAATATCACTTTGGAACAAAAAAAAAAAAAAGGAAGAGTGAGGAAAAAAAGAAATCTACTTTATTGCCTTTGGCAGTAGCGTAGCTGGATCAGGTCCAGCTAAGACATGGCTGCTCAGATCAGACAATTTCTGTTTGTAGGTATATCCACTTTTGTGAAGCTATGGTGTATCAGACTTCATGCTTCTATGTTTGCAAAAGCCACAGCTTTTTATATTTAAGAGTTCATAATATCCTTACATGGTGTTTTTCAACAAGGGATTTCCCTGCAATGAAACTGATCATATGTGCAACTGACAGTGGGACATTTTTATGAGAGGTGAACTCTGAGATTGCTTGGATGAAAGATGGGGTTTTGGGTAACACAAGTTAAAATGGTGCAATGCCAGCTCCTACCATGGCATTTGCAGCTATGCTGCTTATTATGCAGGACTGAGAAAATAAGCAGTGTATACAAGAAATGGTAGAAATATTTGATTTATGTTATTGTTAGAGATGGGGGAAGGCATAAAATTCAGCAGATGAGTCAAATGGTGAGCAATCTGTATATCCACTGTTTGGCTTTACAGGTCCTTTTCTTATACCTGGTTGGGGAATTGTAAATTGGCTGCATTTTAAAAATATGAAGAAGAGCTAGCTCTGCAGTTTGGCAGATGTTGTAGATCTTTGTCATATTTTTCTAGTTTCAGGAATCCAGCTGGTACTGAACTCGTGATACTATGGTTTGGTCATTGGCTGTAGGTGCCTTCCTTGGCTTTCACCACACATTGCACCTCCAAGTCTTATCTGGTCAACCATGTAGCCAAGCATGTAACCAAGCTTGAATGCAAGGCTGCAGGGCTTTTACCTGAGGGGGTATCACAGCTCCAGCCCATGACACTGGGTGCACGGTCACGTCTTACGGCTTGAGGCAATGCTGCAGAAAATTATGAATATAAGTTTAAGAAAAGAATATATATTTAGGAATGTATTTATTTCTTATAACATAGGAGCATTGTGCCTCGTGTTTGTGTAATACTTTCTTATAGTAAGAGGGCGATTATACCTGACACAAACAGCTGTTTATACCCAGATGTGTATTTTCCCTATGGAGTCCTTTGTGGGACTCCCAGGCATCCCTGCTGAGAAGGACTTGGGGGTGCTGGTGCCTAAGAGGCTGGACATGACCCAACAATGTGCACTTGCAGCCCAGAAAGCCAATTGTATCCTGGGCTGCATCAAAAGCAGCGTGGCCAGCAGGGCGAGGGAGGGGATTCTGCTCCTCTGCTCTGCACTGGTGAGACCCCTCTTGGAGCGCTGCATCCAGCTCTGGGGTCCTCAGCACAGGAAGGACATGTATCTATTGGAGAGAGTACAGAGGAGGGCCAAGAAGATGATTGGAGGGATGTAGCACCTCTCGTACAAGGAAAGGCTGAGAGAATTTGGTTTGTTCAGCCTGGAAAAGAGAAAGCTCTGAGGAGACCTTAATTGTGGCCTTCTAGTACCCAAAGGGTACAAGAAAGGCAGAGAGGGACTTTTTGCAAGAGCAAGTAGTGAAAGGACAAGGGTGAGTGGCTTCACACTGAAAGAAAGTAGGTTTAGATCAGATATTAGGAAGAAATTTTTACTGTGAGGGTGGTGAGGCACTGGAACAAGTTGCCCAGAAAACTTGTGAATGCCACATCCCTGGATGTGTTCAACACCAGGCTGGATGGGGCTCTGAGGAACCTGGTCTAGTGAAAGGTATCTCTGCTGATGGCAGGGGGGTTGAAACTAGATTATTGTTAAGGTCCCTTCCAACACAAACCATTCTATGATTCTGTGATTCTATGATTTTGGCATGTCATAACATGGTAAAACAAGGCTCATGCATGCTGTGTTTTAATAATAAGTTGGCAAGTTGGGTTTTAGTGGTTTTGATAAGCTTTTCAAACAGTAAGAGACAATTCACTTTTTAAAATTAGTAACTGAACCGTTTATGGTGGCAGATTTTTATTGAAGCAGTAATTCAACTTAGAATTGCACTGTCAACTTATCTCTAGGTAGGAAAACAAAAACAGACATTTGTATTGAAGACATATTTCATTGCTAACTGTTATGGGAATTTTAATTTGTAACCTTTCAAAGGAAATAAATAACTTTTCTCTTTCTGTTTAATGATTTCCCCTCCCACTCAATCAGTTTTTCCCTTTGAGATCAATCGTACTGTTTTTGGAGCTATCAATTGTAGGTGGCAGCAGGCAATTTGCTATGGATTGGATGGATGCGAAGTTAAGTCTTTATCCTTCAAGTCAAATTGCAAGTGCAGGGAGAAGACTGAAGAATTTGCACCTTTGCCTTGCAAAAGCTCAACTAGTTAGTGTTTGATACATCACTCCATCTTCTCTGTGCCACTTTTAAGCTGGAACAGAAACATTTCCACCGAAGATTCTCTCCTGCAGGTTCTTCTTCCATAGCAGTGAACAACATGAGCTCAGATGAATTCCCCACAGTAGTACCAGAAGCTTAATAGTTTGAATTAAAGCTCAGACTTTGCCATAGCTGTGAGCTAGATCCTTTGAGAATATATGTCATATCCTATATCTCTATGAAATATGTATTCTGATAAGTTTGTTGATTTTTCAAGTTTTCCTACTTCATCTGTATGCTCATTGCAGCAACTTTCAGCATTGCTTGCTATTCTGTGATAAGGGTTATCCTAAATGTTCACTGAAGTAAAATAAAATATGGAAAATGTCTTCTGATCTTTTCACTGTGCCTTAGACTACAGACATATTTCCCTTGGCTGTATTTTCTATGCTCTTTGTGATAGGATGCAAGGATGGACTCCAGAGCTGCTTGAGCCAGTGGCGGGAAAGTCCACTGGCTACACCAAGAAAAAACAACTCAGCCCATGTACTTTATTGAGAAGTTTGAGATACAGTTGCAGCTTTCACAATCTCTCCTGGAAGTCTGTTTTGAGCTTTGGACACCTAATGTTCAGCTTCTTGTCAGAAAGTCTATAATAATTACATGTGAAAGGTTTTGAGGCAGTGTAATCTTAAGTAAACAAACTTTATAAAAAGAGTGATAGTAAAGCAAGTGTTGCATATCTTATATAGTAGAAGTGTTGTCTGTCATAGATGTTCCATCAATATGGTATATTTTCAAAATAAATTTCATGCTTCGTGCAACAACACATCGCTACTTAAACATAAGTAAATAAACTTGCTTTCTGCATAATTGTAGACAAGTTAACTAGCTTAAAAATGGATACCATTAAAGATTTAAATTTAGTGACATAGCAATCTTCCTTGATTAATGATGTTATGTTTATTTTAAATCTGGTGTATTGACCATACAGAGTAATTTGCAAATGGGGTTAGTTACTGAGTTGTGTGGAAAGTTTCTACCTGAAGTGGAAAGACAACAGAAAAGACTGTGAAGTGTAATTCAAAAAACTGCAAAGTAGTAGGAATTAGGAAGTGTCTTGTTAGTTTCATAGTTTTGTCTTTGTTATTTTTTCATATTCCAGTGTTTACCCCCCCCTTCCTTTTATCCTCTGGGATAATTTAGAAATAGATAGTGATCTCATTGATCCTGTCAGGTGGTATAGTGAAGTAAATACGGTCATTTAAGGCTTATCTTTAATATGCAATGTCATTATTTTTTCTGTAGGTCAGATCGGCAGGGCTTAATATAATTTGAAGCAGGGTTAGTCCTGTCAGCCATTGGCTTAGATTTTGAATTGAACTTAGAAAATTAAGAGTACATTAGGCTTCAGGAAAACATTCCCCAAGTATTATATAGAAATGGATAGCACTAATCCTGCCACTTTCTACTCTGTTTTTCCACAGTACCTGTTCTCAACTGATCTCAATTTCTTTTTTTCCTTGCCTTTTTTTTCCCATTTTACTGGTGTCTTTTGATTTGCTGTTCTGCATGCAAAATCTTCAAACTTGTTTTCCTGTACCTCTTGGAAGGCACACAGCATTTCTCAAGGTTAGACTCAGTGTTAAAATCATCACAGTTGAGATTTGTTTCTAATTTTAGATGTGACACCATCTTTTGTGACATGATGTGACCATATTTGTGAGAAAGGGGTTAGGACAGCAAGAGGCATATCTTTAACCTTGTCTTAAAAACAACAAAGATGAGGAAATCTCAAAAGAGGTGATTTTGCTGGGCTACTGTCTTTTTATTCTCATATAAATAAGAAAATATAAAGCAATGCAGGAACTTTTGCCAATACATTGTAAGATTTTCTTAAAATAAGGATGGAGTGGTAAATCGACATAATAGTTATTAATATATGGAAATACGGGAACAAGGAGATGGTTGGCCTGCTGCCAGGTTTACTGATGATGCTTTTCTCACCAGCTCTACCAGTGTATTTGTAGAGCTCATAAAGGACATCTTACAGCTGACGGCAATAGTACATTGTGGGCATGACCTAACCTTCATTGCATACCTCTAACATTAGCTCACAATGGTTATTTTAAGCTTTTCTTTTAATATAACCTAGTAATTTCTTTGCTATTTTTACTTAGTTGGTATAAAGCACCTGTAAACACCAGGTCTGAATGTCCTGGTAGAATGATAGACTTCACTCCTTTTTGTTATTGTTACTTCTAGAAAGTTTGTTTTATCATGAAAACAGACTGAGTCACTCAGATGAACTTTCTAAAAAAAGTTTTGTGTGCTGCTCTTATATCTTCTCTTTGAGCAGTTTAGCTTTCTAATGCTTGGTGTTTTTCAATGTTCAACTAATAAAGGAAGACTGGTGCAAGTCTTGTAGATCCATAGATGATAAGTTTTGTGAGTTCTTTACAGTCATGATTGAGTGTAAGTGCAAAGGTATAAGTTGCTTCAAAATAAAGTCTATTGTCTCTGTAGCACCATCCATGCACATTGTTCTTACAATAAAAATAGAAAGTGCCACTCCATGAGAACATACTTTTGAAATGAAAATGTAAGGGTTTAGTAGTTTTAGATAGGAAAGGATCCATAGAGAACTGGTGAAATAGGTGAAATTTGGGCACTTTTTAAATTTTTTTTTTAATGGATCCTAGACATATTCAGAAAGCTTTGCAAGCTCATCCTGTTTGGTGACGTTGAACATATGCTTTTAAGTCATTGTATCTTGTTCAGTCTCAGACTGATAAACAGTGTGGTTTTTCCCAAAGTGCCATTTTTCTGTGTTTGTTTTTCTAGCAGACTTCCAAGTTGCATAGTAACTATCCCTCTTCTGCAACCACCTCCCACTTCTCCTTTTCTATTCAGGGTGCAACTCCCTTTCTGTGCATGGTGGAAAGATTGTTTTCTGTTATGGAATAAAAAGCCTACCTTTGTTTCATGTTTGCCAAAGCTACAGTTTTATACCTCTCTGTTTTCCATATGACAAAGGCTAAAACTGCCTCTGGAGAGATTACAGATGATGCATATTAAGTATACAAGCCTCACGGTATGTTGTCAGTGTCCTTACAAATGCTTTGACATAGTAAGTCTTTATAATCAAAAGGAAATTATGCTTTTCGGATGCTTTCACTTTCAGTTGCCTACCCATTGGTATTGCACCAATTTATCACATGAAAATGTTGAATTCAAGAATCACCTCTCTTATTTGAGTAAGTGGCAAAAAAGGAGATGTCTCTACTCTTGTGTTGGCTTTAAAAGAACTAGAGATTTCCAGAGGGAAAGAGGCACAAAGTTAAGAGCAACAAAACTTAAAATATGGTTTCTGAATGCTATAACCACCATTGTCCTCTCCAAAAAGTGGAATGAGATGTGACAAAATTGTCTATTTGAAGTTTACTTTGAAATTGAGGACTCAAAGGGAGAATTTCAGTAGTTGAGACAAAAATTTCTGCAGCATCTCTATAGAGACAGATAAGATGAAAGTTTTCAAGTACAATAAGAAAAGCAGTAAAGAACACAATCTGAATTATGTTTGATTGGGAATGTTCAGGCTGTTAATAAATAAATTGCAGTGTAAAATGTCTACTAAAGGATCAAAGAGGAAGAGGCAAAGGTGTGAAATACAGTGATAAATATAGACAGACGAAGATTAAAACAAAAATTTTGTAATCAGAAGCTTCTGGGAGGAGAGACTGTGGAGCACTCTTTGCAGAAACTATAGACAGTAAATACAAGAGAGAAAACGGTAAATGAGAGAGGCATTTATCCATGCATGAAAAGAATGGCAGAGCTGATAAATGTCTGACATGAGCCGTTCTCTAAGGAATGCTTTGCATCTCTTTTTTTGAGTTCAACATTCAGCAGGGACTATGGCAGTTAAAACCCTGTGAAGTGAATTCTGAATTAGTGGGTTTGGAATAAATATGAATTCTAATGACTATGGGGTATTTTTTTAGCTGATAGCAGGCCAGTGGAAGAACTCTTCTTGCAGAAGCAGGCTGTGGTCAAATCTGGGAAGGCTCTCCAAGCACCTGGCAGTACAGGAAGGTAGCAATGGCAATGTACAATGTTAGTACAAAGCCACAACCTCTTCTTTTATCTGATGGAGGGAGGCACTTCATGTTTATCATCACCACAACTAGGCCTCTTCCAAGCAATTTTTTCAACCTGGTTGGAAACATCTTGGCTGTATGTATTAACTCCATACCTAGTCAGATATGGAAGAAAAGAACCATTTACCTGGTAATGTTGGTGATTTTCTGAGCAAAGGAGATCAAATCCTTATATTGACCTAAAGAGGAGAGTTTTAAGCCAGCTAGTTGAAGAACAGCTAGGTATTTGGAGACATTCACAAACAAGAGAATAGCATGGGAGAAACCTCAGAAGTCTGTCTTGTCTGAGATTTTACTAAGCTGAAGCATGGAGGGATTCAGCTGAAGCATGGAGGGATTCAGCATTTCAGTAGTGAATGAAAGGTGGAGTTAAAGGAGTAAAGCAGGATAGTGAGTCGTGTATGTGCAATAACAAAGAAAGACCAATGGCAAGGAAGGAAAAATGTAGAAAAGCTGGTCCTCGGTTACTGTTTTTTCCTGTGGAAAACACCATCATTTTTGGTGGGAGTAGTAAATGAAGAAGGAAAGGATTGCACTTATAAACGGGTCCCACAATACAAAGACTGTTCTGGTCATTTTGAGAGGAACATCCTACAGAAATATTTACCCTGTTTGCAAACGAGGTTTCCAGACTCACAGGAAGGGTGTAAAGAGGACTGGTTAATTTAATGTTGACGAGAGCAGAGACAATTTATCATGGTCAATCGTTGCTCAAATATTCTCATTCCAAAATCAGACCAAAAACTAACTGACTGTACCAGGGCTGTGCTGGAGATGAAATAAGAAGGAGCAGGTGTGTATGACCACAGCTTCAGCTGAATGGGAAGAAAGGTCCTTTAGTAGATCTCATTAGTTCATCAATATACAACAGATTCAATGGCAGAAATGTTTACCCAAAAGCATACATTTGGTTTTTAGGTATTTGCTGCCCTTTTTGTTTTTTTTTTTTTTTTAATTAATCATCTTGAGCTAAAATAGATTATTTTTCTGTTTAGCACCAAGCATTTAGCGTCTACATGAGTTAGATTCACTGCTGCCACAACTGTTGCTAAGCTGTCTTGTTTCTCCTTGTGAATGGAAATATCACTAAGTTGTAAGCCTGGGAATCTGGAGAGACATAAACTTTGTTTAGCTGTGTTTTTTTTGCAAGTGGCAATATTCTGTTTACAGAACTGCATAAAATGTTCCAAAGAGAAGGACAAGTTAAGGCAGCACAGGTAAAAACAAAAAGCTTTTGAAATATGAAAGCAAGCACAGTGTTTTTGTGCTTGTCTCTACCTTTTGAAGAAAAAACATCTGCTCTTGTGGTTTGGGGAAATCACATGCAATTTTATTTTGGTAATAATCAGCTATCTGAAGTAATGTAGGCTCTAAAAACCATTGACAGTCACGGGTAGTAATCAGTGTTGCCAATTCCCTGTGGAAGGATGCAGATTACCAGTTCCTAACTGACTGCGCTGTAAAAGTAGTTTGGCAAAAGTATTTTAGCCTAAAGAAAGTGTATGTTCTCCACTTCCATGATGTCTGAGCAACCTTAAAACACCTGTGTTCTAAACAGTAATGTGAAATATACTGCTGTTTATTCCCATTGGACAGATGGGGATCTGAAACATAGAGTGTATGTGATCTCTGATCACTGGAAATCTGTGATCAGCAACTGCAACTCAAGTCTGCTCAATCCTGAGTCTCCTAATGATTATATATCTATTTTTTGAGCATTCATTAACCATCCCTCATGAACACTTTGAAGAAATGTATGATGAATACATAGATATAAAAACATCATCTTATCTTTTTGAATAGTACCACAGGAAAAGTAGAAACCTATTAAAAAAAAAAAAAGTCAAAAAAGTCCACTGAGGTTTTGTATGTATCTAGCACGTATGTATGTGAATGTAAAGCAAACTTTCTTCCTGTTGTTTCCAGACTAGGACTGCTGCAGGTCTCACTTTCTGCCAGTGAAAAATTACATTGCTTTAGGTAGTTACTTTGTCAGATACAGGAACTGGTCAGCCATGAGAGTCAGAAATAGATTATTTCATGCTCCGAATGACAGTGACTGGCAAAAGCCGTGCTCAGGGTGGTCTGCTGTGTTGTATGTGAGATCAGGTAATGATGCTGTACTTTCCAAGATGACAAGGATTCAATCCTCTTACAGATTGGGTAGGTGGTTATAATCTCTTGCCTGCAAATTGAAAATTTGAAAACTATATTATTAATTTTAATGATGGGCAAAATTAATTCTCTTCAAATATGTGTGTTGAGCAGAATAACACATAACAAGCCTTACTGTGTATTGTTTTTTCCCTTCCAAAGACAATAAAAATAAAAGTAAGCCTTATCAAATGGGGTGGCCAAATGATATGGATTGTTTATCAGCCTCTCCTGTGATGCCAGCAGTGTTGGGAATGTCCCTTTATCCTCTCAGTGCACAAATAGCAGACTCTGATTGCTGCCTCCTCTGAGGCAGGAAAATTGCATGCTGGTTGGGGACTTTAGTACATGAGCATTGAAAGATGTGGAGAAAACAAAGTCCATTAGCTAGTCTAAGTCCTAAGCCTAAATTTTGCCTGAAGTTCTATGAAAAAAGTAAAGACATCAGAGATGAAATCTTGTCAAAGTTGCCTAACCCAAAAATTCCTTTTTCTGCATCATCAGAAAATATGTTCTGTATAGAAACTAACTGAAAAATATTGTTCTTCTTTTCAAAGGAGACCTTAATTGTTTATTTAACTAAAGCAGTTATAGATCAATACCAACATGACTACAAATTTTTAGAAACTTGAGGCTTTAAAACAACCTGTTTGGAGTTCTAAGACTTTCTTTTCCCAGTGTCCAAAATACATTTAAGTGCTGCTGACTTCTGTATATCTTGAAGTTATGTTGGCTACTTTGAGTAGTCAATTATGTTGGAGATACAGATATAGATATATAGATATAGATATATATAGGCCATATAGATTTTCTGTGATTCATCAGTGTGTTCAATAAGCAAATCTTGAACACCTGTCATGCCAATTGGTAAAAAGAGTTCTGGGTTAGTATAGAACTGTCAGGAGCCCATTGAACTTCTGTCACTGTACTTGTGGCTTGATGAGGTAGAGGACCTCATGAGGATAAAAAGTTCTTGCTTTTCTCGCTTGTGCTTTTGGGGTCTTGCTTTTTTTTGTTTGTGCTTTTTGAACTGTACTGGAAAACTGATCTGATCTGATTTCCTTTCAAATGAATAAATATGTGTAAAACCTTGCCATGCAGAACAAGGACAGGAAAGCAGCAGGAGCACACAGGGAACTCCTTAACATGCTGTTGCCAGTGAAGCCTGTGTCCTATCCCACTGATTACCAGTGCAGCAGTGCCAAGACTGCTGCAGTTGCTGGTTTGATTTAAATGTTCTGCAGATTTGTTGTTTAATACACATGGTCTTCCTTGGAGACTTGTCATATTTAGGGTGCTGGAAAAATGGCTGTCCTTGGATTCATGCACTGCCTAGAAACACATTCTTTTCCAATGCCACTTTGACCATGATCATTCAGTCCAGCCCTCCACAGCTGGAGGTCACTCTGAAGGAGGTATGTAGCCACTAATGGTCTACTGACCACCTATATTCTTTCATTCTCCCTGCACTGAAGTCATATACACAAACCCCCTTGGCATCCTGTGACAAGCTTGTGGTCTTTGGATCAGAAGGCAAAGTATCACAAAACAGCTGAGTTCCAGAAAAAGCGTGTGAGAAATGAAAGCACATCCCAAACTTGCTTGTTGCTGGTGCCTGCAGTGCTAAATAACTTGGCAAAAAAATGAAATGGGAGCCATAGGACTGTAAAAGATTGACTGATGAAATATTTCTGTTGGCAACCATCCTGGTGTATTTCTAGCCTGATATTCTTGTTGGTAGGTATGCCTTGGAGATTTCCCTTTGCAAATATAGTTAGTTGCTCAACTTCTCAACTCATTCATTTTCTGGTAGGTCCCAAAATAGCATACTGGCTCTCTGGATTGCTGGAGGCTTCCTGCTGCATCTGAGAGGACACTAAATGAACAAAAGTGCATACAATGATTTAGGCCTCAGGTCAATAAAATACTCGATCATCACATGTTTTAAACTAGACACTTGTTTATATACCTTTCAGCTTTTTTTTTGTTTGTTTTGTTTGCGTCAATGTGCACTTAGTGTTTCAGCTGTGGTATGTCACACCAGTAGCTGAAAGTGCTTTATTTATCTGTTTAATTTTTTAGACGCACATATATGAGATTTATACATTTAAGGTCTTTATGAGAAATGCGCTTTGTATGCCTGTAAATAGTGATTGAAAGAAAACAGTGTGATTAAATAGCTTACAGTAGCATTTTATTTGAAGTTGTCTAAATAAAACCAGCTCTGCTGTGTTACTTCAAGTAAATTACTCATTAAATGCAAGGTTGTCACATTTGTGTATAGTCAAAAAATGGAGACAAGCATTTCTTTAGAATGGTAAGCAAATTAATATTATAAAACATGAGGATATTATTTTTAGAAGCATTCTTACTGGCAATTAAAATAAAAAATAAAGCTTGACCAAACTTAAGCCTGTTTCATCACACTGGTAATTAACTCAAGTGGGTTTTTTCCAGCCTTATTATTACAGCACATCTATTTTTAGTTAAGGTGGTGCTCAATTTTACTGCACCCCTTTTTCAGTCTTACAGCTTTAGTTATCGTCCTTTGTCTTCTGAGATGTAGAAAGCTGCCTCAGTCATGGCAAATAAACCATTTGCAAACTATATGTTCACTTGTTAGTTGCCCAAGTTTTCTGTCTCCACCTTTTTAGCTTTTTTTTTTTTGAATTCTGGCAGAGGTAAGGAGAGAAGTCTATTCAGATTAAAAAAAAAATCCAAATCTTGATACTTAGTACTGAAATGTACTTATCAGTTTATTCCCCTGGCAAGTGCTTTAACAAGGTGAGGAGGCAATGGAAATAAAGTGCAATCATAGCATGCACAGACCAGTCCAACCATGACTGACAACTTATGTGAGACCTGGCTTGTGATAGTGCTGATCCTCTGATTTGTTGACTGAAAGATGTTGTTTTCTTGCCATTATCACCTGTCCTGCCATCCTGTTCTCTCGACTACCAATCAGCAGGGTATGAAGTGTGTAGATGACTGCTATGCTATTTTTATAACAGGCCTTGAACCTAAGTTTGATCCAACACTTTGAATGGTCAGAAGCTTAAGCTCATCTAAAACAGTCTGCCTTCTCTGCTCATGGCATTGGAATTCCAGCACTAGCAAGTTACTTTTCATGTATTAATTCATTTTTGGACTGCCCAGCAGCAATTAGGATTGAAGTTAATATAAGAGTTTTCCCTCACAGATTCTTTGCAAGATATACATATATCTGATTGAAGTCGATTAGAATGGGATTGTTGTCTGAACTTGATTCCGTGTATTATCTTCCTGCTTCCCCATGCTTTTAATGCAAATTGTCAGTTCTGACCTGTGTATTTTTTTTAGCCATTGCATAGTGGTTTGAGGCTCAGAACAATCTGGCAGGGTTTTTTGTGAACAGTTCTCATTCTAGGAAACTAGGGCTTGTGACCAGTCTTGTCCCTTTGTCCTAGAGAGTTTGAGAACCTGCCTCTTGCTGCTTAAAGCCCAAAATGGGCCAGATGAGGGACACGTGGCAGCAGCAGCAGCTGCAGCAGCCCACATCTGCCTGCTGAGGTGTGACTTTGCTGGGCATTTGCTGTAGCTTCCCTCTTCATTTGTTCCATCCCTTCTATGGGGCCGAGTGCCTAGTAAACTGAACATTGCATGATTTGGTTAAATCAGCTTGAAGGGTGGATAAAAGCCTTCTTAGGGTTGGTTTGGCCTTAAGAATACCAGTTAGATGCCTGTATTTACAAAAGTCCACTGTGACACATTTTGGCACTGTCATAGTACATTGTAAAGGTATTTTCAGCTGCAGTAAGTAGCTGCATTAAGATTTTCAAATGGTTTGTTTAGCTAAAGGGAGCGATTATATTTACTTGAAATGTGTTGTAATTTTCCTTTCAGAGTTATGAAACCTTGCTTTCATTTGTATTTTTTTTTCTCTTTTGCAATCAATAAATTTGTTGCTTACACAAGGAAAATTAAGATCATATTGCTCCTCAGAAGAAAGGCTGGTTCTACTGAAGTCAGGCAAAATATTTAGTTTACCCACTGAAGTCACAGTTTCATCCTTTTAGCATTGCCCCAAATTCACCAGCACAGTAGAAACAGCTCCCAAGCTCGTGTATATTGATTACATTTTGAGTTGCAGAACTGTTCTTTATCAGAGTTCAAGAAGATGAAGAAAATTAGATGAAAACTGGATCGGAGTTCGCTGAAACATTTTGAAAAACCCTGGGAGGATTGCTGCCATCCTGGTCCAGCTAACCATGCGGTTTTCTGTGGTTTCATAACAGCATTATTGACCACTATGAGATATGACCTTTTCATAGCACAGTAGTGGTCAATTTGTTACTGCTCTCAGGGGCATGTTTGTGCATCCAGTGCTGTTTCTCCATGTGCTTGAATGCTCCCCTGTGAAGGGTGGAGATGCTGGGAGAGGAAGGAGACCCAAGCAGGCAGCACAGTGGGAGAGACTGGCACGTGCCCATAGCTCAGCACATGGTTTGGTATCTCAGGTCCATTCCTTGACCCACACATTAAAGGAATCCCTTTTTAGTGCTGTATGTAAAATGTTTTTTCTTGGCCAAGCTTCCAGTGGCTTAGTGACAGTTCTCTGACTTTATATTCATTTTTTTTTATATTTAAGAAAACATCTTACGTGTTTCAAAATTTAAAAGAGCAATTGTTCCAATCTACATTGGTATCTATCTACTATAAAGCTGCTATAAACCTACTATAGCTTTATAATCTGGTTGTAACCTATTATGTAACGCCACCTTGTCACTTCATGAATCCAAGCCTGTATTTAGAAAGATCCTATTTTTGAAATCTAATTATTTGATGTAAAAGGGCAGCTTTGAATAGCAAAATGAAGCAAACATTTTGTGGGTTCTTTTGTTTTCCCCAAGGCTTTTTTCCTTAGTTATTTACAGTGTAATCCATTATTCTATTCTTATATAAACTTATCCAGTATCATAGGAAAGTAAACATAGTTTGGATTAAAAAAAACCCCAAAAATTATACCTCTGCCAAAAATTATACATTTTTCAGGAGAGGATGATTTCAAATAATAAAACTATTTCTGATACAGGAATAATTAGTTCAGTTTAGTATATATGTTTACTTTTTATTATTCCATTAATTCCATCAATTACACAATACTTACTAGTTCTTATTAGCTTTGAAGGTACCTGAAGTTGGAACTTGCTGGTGGACTTGCATGTACTACATTAATGATTTGACTTGATGATCTTAGAGGTCTTTCTCAATCTAAACAATTTTACAATTCTACCCCCATGATCTGATCTGTTTAGGGTCATGAGATAAGACCTGCCTTGGAGTCCTATAACAAAACTTGCCTTAAGCTTGACATACAGATGTATTAGGGATTTCTTTTCAGAGATATGGTCAATATTAATATAAAGCTCATTTGTAAGTTGCTGCAATGGTTAAAGCATGCTTAAAGTGCATGTCCACCTCTGGCTTGAATTTTTCTAATCAATGGATTCTTCTAAAAGCCTTATTTCATAAAAGAAAGATCATTTTACTACACCACTGGACATCTTGCCCTGTGTATTGTAGACAATGCCAAGCCACCCCTGAGCTTCGTCAGTAAACTTAGTATCACAGATCTTTTAGTTTCCAGTTTTCAAAGTTTTTCCAAAACTATTTTATGCATGTGCATGTCTAGCCATCCTCAATTTTTCATCATTCTTTTTCAAGTATTTAGTTTCAAGTTACAGTACCCCAAGATATTCTCTTTGGTATATGTATATCATCTCACTGCTGTTCCTTAGTATAAACTTGTTGTATATCCAAGGAATTTATTAGCCTTTTTGGTCCTGGTGTAATCCTAGGAGCTAATATTTGGTTGGCTGACTTCTGCTATGGTCCTAAATCCTTTGCATGGCCATTGGTTTTCACAGTTCAGTTCTCCAGACAGCAAGCACGGCCTACATTTCTTGTCTTAAATCCAAAAAAATCACTTAAACCCAGGCTTATATTACAAGTTAGAGATGGTGTTCCTATTGGTTTTCCAGACATAGGGACTTAGTAGTCTATTGTCCAGGAACAGTGACCAGGTTGATCTGACCTGCCAGACTACCCCGCATAAGGAAATGCAGTGTAAAACCCTGCATGGGGGTATGGATTATCTGCTCATTAGATGTGCAACAAGCCTGAAATGCCTGGAGGATGCTGAACATATTGGCAGCTGTCCCAGGCTGTGCTCCAGGGCTCCTTTGTGCATGTCCACCCAGGGGTGCCTGGTGGAGCCAGGCGCAGCAGACACAGCGCACGGATGCACTAATGTCTCTCTAAGGAAGGTGGGCATGCCATGGAAGATCCAGGAAATCTCACATTGCTCATATCTCCACTAACCTCAGTAATGGCATGAAAGGGACAAAGTACTTTGCTGGACAGAGGCATTTATTTGTCAGTATCTGATGTTGCTTTGGCTTGTATTGTCTATGTGCAATTTACCTCAGTCTTGCCACAAAACATGGAGATTTTAGTTCCAACCCGATGAACAGTTCTGTCAACAGAATAAATGAATTGTGTATGTTTTTCCTAACCAAAATATTTATTTACTTCATAGCTGTATGTTAGTGTTTGGGGTTTTTTATTACTTGAGCTTTGTGATTCAGGAAAGTATGTTTGAATTTATTAAGGCCTTAAGCATATGCTCAGCTTAAGCCTTGTGCTTATAATCAAGTGTGCACTGTTGAGATGTTGTCCTGAATCTAAGACTTAATTTCTAGTAGACTTATTTGTGTGAACAAAAAGTTGTATTTTAAGAGGAGAAAGAACTGATGTCATCAACTAGTTACAAAACCCGTGAGCTAATTTGCATAAGAAAGATGCAAGGCTCTCTGTATTCTTATATGAGAGATGATAAGAGAACCATACATTTATCTAGCATAGCCCTTCTTATCCTCAAAATTCTGTAAAGTTTTATTCTCCCATTGTTTGTCACAAAATCCCCTAAAGCTACAGATACGCCTTTCTTTGTCCCAGAAAACTCCTTTGAAGCTTGAATTGAGCTAAAACACTAGAATTGCAGTGCAGTTTTCTCCTCACTTTAAAAATGTCCATCATGTGTTTCACAGCACTGCAAAGAAAAGCACCATGTATTCCAGCACAGGCAATGCCAAGGCTTGCTACACAGAAAACTGGTCAGAAACATTCCTGCACTATGTATTTCTAACCAGAGCACATGGATTAAGTGATCCATTTTAGCCCCCTCAGGGACTTGGAATATGGTCCCTTAGTTCCACGAGGAAGCAGAACCAGACCATTACAGTATCTCCCCTGATTTCTTTCTGCTCCCAAACCATCTGCTTCTCTGTGGTAATAGTCTTTTGCTGTTCGTTACCATAGTTAATCCTCTAGCATAAGCTGTAGTAATTTATGCTGGGTGTTTGGGTTTCACGTGGTACTAACGATATCTAATGAACTGTGGCTTCAGAAACATCTGTTCTATACAATAGTTAATTTTTTTCTTTTTCTTTCTTTTTCTTTTTTTTTTTTAATCCAGATGATTAGATACACAGAAATAGTTAGGAAGTCTTTAGGCTGTAAAGATTAGAACTCAAACCTTCAGTACTGAAATAGGCTAAATTTAATACTACCAATGGAGCCTTAATTTAGCTCCCACTTGTTTATGAATTGTTTGATATTGATGCATGTTATTACTTGCTGTCTTTTCACTTGCCAAATAAAAAAGGCGCAGAAGGAAGGTTGAATGGGAAACCTGTACAACTGCAATGTCCTCATTTAAGCATATGACTAGAAGCTAAAGAACATCTCTTTATTTAATGTGTTCAATATTTATGTGATACAATTGAGCAATATGATAAAAAAATCTATGCAAATATTCATTTACAAGTAAGAAAACTGCAAAAGTTGAAACTGTTATTAATATTAATGAGGGCTATGCTCAAGAATAACATTAGTGAGAAATGGGATATGCTAAAAACAACCAGTAATATACTGTTTGTACTTTGAAAGGAAAGTAGAAATTAAAAAAAAAAAGAAAGAAAAAACACAAAAGTGTTACTTAATTATAATGTTGCAGAGTTAATAATGTAGTAGAAATCCTAGCTCTTTCTAATTTGAGGGCTTAATTTCTTAGTCTTAATGTTGCAGTAATGTGGTTTCCAGATTTAATTTCTTTATATTTATTTGTTTTTAACAACTCAGAGGGAAAATAAGAGAAACACATTGTGAAAATGCTGTAATGAGATCATAGTGCTACTAACATGCCTTACATTTTCTATAAAGTTGCTGATTGCATTTAGAGTCACCTCAGCAGCACTAAATCATTTCAGCAGTTTACTCTCACCGCCAGTGTCGTTAAATTTCTCCAAGTTTAGGAAATGCATTTGAAAAAACAGAAAAAATCCCCTCATTTTCCTGTATGAAAATGTCACCTTATAACATCCATAGCTTTAAAAATAAAAGCCAGATTTTCTTCAGGCATGAACCCTTTATCCTTCCCCAGTGGGACTCTTAAGGAGCTCTTTAAATTCACGTGATCATGCAGTTAAAGTCTGGGCTGACTCAGCAAAGTGTTTAACTGTGTGCTTAAATTCTATTGCAATCAATAGAATTTGACCATGTGCTTAAATATCATGTTGAAAAGAAATGGATTTACACACGTGTTTTAAAGCTAAGCATGTACCAAAGTAGGCCTATAATATGTCAAAGCAAGTCGGAAGAATTCAGGTTGTAAAAACCCTACCTTTGGGGTGACTGACTTCATAAGTAAAATATTTTGATATAGTTTTTATGTATCATCTAAAATGCAAAGCATAATGCTATAGTTATGGTCTGTGAATTAGCTAACGTAGGACAGTTTATGTGTCTGTCAGCTTAAAATATGTATGCCAGAATTAAGAACACTTGCAGCTAAATATCTAAATGTTCATTTTCTGCTCTTGAATACAGTTTGCTTTTATTTAGTTCCTGAAGTATTTGAAGTCATTTAGAGGTGTGAAGGCTATCTTTAAAAATGCAGCTGCATATATAAGAAGTTATAAACACATATGGGTACCTAATACCAGGATCCCACACTCCACAATTTTCCATGTTCTGACCTGTTTTTAACTTATTCCTCCAGTGTTTCCCTGTAATATGAAACTTGATTATTTTGAGGTGCTGAATCACCAAACAACGTCATGTTCTGTTTGGCTGAAGGGCATAAGCAATTCCACTTTTTTATTTTCTTCTGTCTATAAAAAGGTTTTTCTGCATTAGAGGAGATTTCTGTTTCTACCAGTGATCCCCCTTGCACTGTATTAGACTGCCCTGTGCTGTGAAAGTGGCACATATTTCCCACAAAACATTTGGGTATTTTTACTTTCCGGGGAAAATGTTTATGATACCAATTTGTCAGCAGTCAATGATGCAAAGGATGTGTTATGCTCATCTGAAATCTTGCACTGTAACACCCTACCTTGTCACTGTGCTGCCACTGCCCCTGCCCATGTCCCTGCTCGTGCCCCTTTGCAGAGCTGGGTGGGTGCCACCTGCAGAGCTTCACTGCTTCAAGGCATGGACAGCAGGGTGGCAAGAAGTGATAGGTGCTAACTTGAGGATCCTGCAGGGAAAACCCTTGCTGCTGCCAGCTGCTGCAGTGCCTGTCTGTCCAGGGGGCAGATCCTAACTCTCAGCAGGACCAGGTCATTTGGCACATGGAGGAAGCAAAGGTTTGGGATGATGGGGAGACTTGAGCCACAGACTTTCCAGGTGCCATCAAGTAGCCAAGCATCACAGGAGTGTCACAGTACTTTGATATTGTGAATCTTTTCTTTGGAAACACAATTCTGAGAAGCATCTAAAAAATATACTGCCCTTGGCTGTGATCTGTCATATAAGTTAAAGAACATACAGACAATTCTTCACCAAAAGGCCGAACAGAGATTCAAATAATGCGAAAATTCTTGTGTCTTCAGGAGCAAAATATTATGTCAATAGTTGAGAATTTGGTGGATTTCTAGAAAGCTGCAATATGACCTCTGTGTTGACTTCTTGAGTAAAGTGAGGCATCACATCCCAGTGGTCACTGTTGCTCCCCTAGAGCAGGGACATGGGAGGGGACTCATAATTTTGGTAGGTAAGTAGTCAAGCTGCTGTATAATATAGATAGCAACAGGCTTTGGTCACCTGTATAAAAAGCGCTATAAAGCAGAGTAGGACCCCAAGCAGTAAAGTACTACCTGTAACAGTGAAATGAAAGTTATCTATGTGTAGGTATATTAATCACCAAATGAGATGCAACTTTTGAAATACCAGTATGAGAAATGAACTTCACATGTGTGAAACTTGCCAGACCACAGAGGTGCTGTTGTCTGATACACTGTCACACGCTGCTCTTCTGAAACCACATCATCTCGTACAACTGAGAAAGACGCCGTGCAAATTGCCTAATGCTTCTAAAAATAAGTGTGAACTACTCAGCCCCTCTCCAAATTTTAGCAAGTCAACCGAATAGTGCATAGTCGGTGAGCGTGTCTAACATGCTGTGCCACAACTGGTGACTTACTGTAAGAATTATATGAAGCATGCTAAATACGGAAAGGCTGCTTATAGCTGCACGCACAAAACCCGGTCCCGCATTGACATCTGCCCCCGCCTTCTGCTCCCCCAGCCCGATTAGGTGCAGCAATCGCCTCTCCGGCGGCGGCTGCAGGTCCTGCAGGGAGCTGGCGGCCGCCTGGCTCCCCTGCCAAAGCCAACTGTGGCGTAGCCAGAGAAACGGGCAGCAAAAATAGAACAGCAGGATGGCTGCGCGAGGGCGAGGCAGAAACCACATCGCCAGCAAAACCTCCCAGCGTTATTTTAGGACCGATACAGTCAGAGGCCGTGGCGTTTTGCTCGGTTTTCACAAAACACTCCCCGGGGAGGGTGAGGAGGGAGAGGGGCGCGAGTCTCGGGCGAGGACCGTCCCGGTCCCGTTCCTGGCGCCCCTGCCTCCCTCCCTGGCACATCCCCACTGAAACGGGCTGGGCAGGGGGAAGGGGTTAATTGAGCCCCAGGCCGGGCGGCGCGGAGAGGACGGGCGGCGGTTTGAAAGACAGAGACTGGACAGCTGTGTTTGCTGTGGTATTTTTAAACGCATTAATGCAGGCTCCAATCACCCGGCCATGCTTGACCTATTTTTGGCTCAGGCCGGCCATTGTTCTATTTCTGCCGCCGCTGGGCCACGAGGGTGTAAATTCAAATGCAAATGAGTTATCGCTGCTGCTCCCGCCAACTTCGCCCAGCCGCCTGGCCGAGGGACAGCCGGCCGGGAGCGGAGAGGGGCGCGGGCACGGCGACGCGCGGCTAGGCTGGGGTCAACTCAGATTAAACCCTCCGGGGCTCCTGGTCCCTGGAAAGGTGGCTTACTCCGTTTGATGGTTTGTTAGAGGCAGTTTCCCCCCCGCCCTGCCAGGAAGCCCAAAGCGCAGAGATATTTCTTCATTTCTTCTTCCACCTGCCGTTGGCTGCCCGAACGCAAGTGCTCCAAGTCGGCAGCGCTCAGCCCCCCGCACGCTCACGGCTCCCTTCCTGCGGGCGGGGGCCGCCGGCACTGGATTTGGGGCTTTTCCCTCTCCTCATAGATACTTGTGCAAATGCTTAAACACTGCTAATTGCCGAAGTGTATTATCTTGCAACCCTCGCTGGAGGAGGTAGGACCGCAGAGGGTCGTGCCCGACGCCTGTGTGCAAGTGCAGTGATGAATCTCTTGTGTAGCTGAAGTGCAGACCAGTTGGAATATGCTGCAGACAATTTACGAGAGTGAATCGTGTTTTTCCTCAGATGGGGTTTCTGGACGTGAACAGCTCTTGGCTCAGCAAAGAATGCACAGTATGATCAGCTCAGGTAAGAGACAGCTCCGTGCCTTAGACTTCAGTGGCTGACCGGGAACTTACAGCCTAGCATGACAAGAAAACACCCTGCTTTTAAAAAGTGACTTATTTTTGTGGGCTTTACCTAAGTTGTTAAATTATTCTGGTAATATTTTAGATAGCAGCTGCTGCTTTTGTGGGGAGTTTGTCTCCTTTGGTCTGCTGCTTTCCAGACACAGCAAAATGCTCACAACTGAAGTCCAGTTTGGGTTTCCTTGTTTGTTTTGTTGCGTGGTTGCAAAATGGGGCTCATGGTACAGGCTTGTTCACAGAGAGAGGCTTCCTCATACAGACCTTGTCAGGAGGCTGCATTTAGAGCCCCTCATAGGCAATTCTAGTCATATGTCTATTGTAAACAGGATTTGCTCTTTCTGTGAGTTTCCTTTTCTCTAGTTTGCATATGAAGGGGGTTTAATAGCAATCCCTTTCTCTTTTCATTACAGAGTTACTTTAAAATGTCTTTAAACTGCATACATTACTTTGTTACTTCAAAAATATTTGTGAACCTGGCAGTGGTTGTTATATGTAATGACTCACTGAGATGTAAATTGGATGTGCTATTTAATGAAGGTATTTCAAAGCTTCTCAGAAAGAATGCTGCATGTTTCCTCATGTATTTCAAGCTACCCTTCCATTTTCTAGTTTCTTTGCTTGCTGTGTTTGAGACCTGCAAATGATGTACTGAGGATGACTTAAGTTGGAAGATTTGTTGCTATTCAATTTAGACGGTGTAAAAATGTCAGAATTTCAGTTTGCTCTTGCCTAATCTCTCCTAAAGTCTGTGAATTCCAGTTCTGTTTTTAATGGGATGAAACTCCTGTCTATTAAGGCACAATGTTTTCTGGATTATATCTTTTTAAACCTAGGTTTCTGATTTTGTTTTTCATAAAGTGTTAGCTTTATGGAGGACCCATATGTAGAATGCAGGGTTAATTGTTTACATGTACTTTAGGCTTAGTTTATGCCCTCTGCTTTTTTTCTTCTTCTTCTTCTTCTTTTTCTTCTTCTTCTTTTTCTTCTTCTTCTTTTTCTTCTTCTTTTTCTTCTTCTTTTTCTTCTCCTTCTTTTTCTTCTTCTTCTT